>PVKU01001003.1:342527-358064 GCA_004027475.1 Anoura caudifer | reverse complement strand
AAACCGCTAATTCTTGCTGTTATCAATCTTGCCAAGCTGATTTTTCTGGTCTTGAAGACTGTAGTGGCCGAGGGGTGACCGTATTGTTTTTTATTTTTTTATTTTTCCCTTGTTCAGCATTCAGTTTTCTCTGGCCTACTGTCCTCAGAGGTGCCCCTAGATTCTCTGCCCAGGGACCCAGGCGCGAACTGTGGTCGTGTGCCCACAAGTCCCGATGTTCCCTGAGTCTTCCTTGCACAGGTTCCAACTGTCCCACGAACACGGTTCAACCCCTATGGTGCCTAGCGACTGCGCGCCCTGTTGCTCCGGGTCTCCCTGGGTGCGCTAATGCACCGATCCCCTAGCAGCTGTTTACAATGTTGCGCGGGCGCAGACCAAGGTGTTCACTCCAGCTCCCGCATTCGTTCCTCCCGGGGCTATGAGGTCTTAACTCCTGTCTGTGAAAATTCAAGCGACCAGGTTTATGCTGGCCTGGCGGGCCCCTGCTTGGCTGTCCAGGGAGCGGATGCTGCAGCTCCCTCCCCTGAGACTTACGGCCAGCCCTGGCCTGGTTTCTCAGCCCCGACCCCCGTCTCAGAGCTGCCGGGTCCCTGCTTGGCTGATCAGGGAGCGGCTGGTTTTACAATGTCACGCGGGCACAGACCAAGGTGCTCGCTCCAGCTCCCGCGTTCGTTCCTCCCGGGGCTATGAGGTCTTAACTCCTGTCTGTGAGAATTCAAGCGACCAGGTTTATGCTGGCGTGGCGGGTCCCTGCTTGGCTGCCCAGGGAACGGATGTTCCTGCTCCCTCCCCTGCGTCTTTCGGCCAGCCCTGGCCTGGTTTCTCGGCCCCCACCCTGGTCTCCGCACGGCCGGAGTACTCTCCTTACCGTCCGGTTTTTCAATGTCCACTGTAGTTTTCGATAATCTGTTTTCAAATATGCTGTGTTTCTGGTGTCTGTTTGCTGTGCTGCATTGAAAAATATCCCAGTTTAAGACCTATGTGTGGGAGGCAAAGAGATGTACGTCCTCTTACCATGCCGCCATCTTGGATCCCAATTTTTATTTTTTATTTAATCCTTACTATATTTTTCCATTACCATTTGGTTCCCTGATATACCCCTCCCCCCAGCAATCACCACACTGTTGTCCATGAGTCCTTTTCCCTTTTTGCTCAATCCCTCCTCCTGCAAAGCCCCCTCTACCTGTTATCTGTTCTCTATGTATGATTCTGTCTGTTCTGCTTTTCAGTTCAGTTTATTCATTAGATTTCACACATGAGTGAAATCATATGGTATTTTTCTTTCCCTGGCTGGCTTATTTCACTTGACCTAATGTCCTTCAGATACATCCATACTGTTGCAAATGGTCAAATTTTCTTCTTTTTTATTGCTGAATAGAATTCCATTATGTAAATGTCCCATTGTTGTTTTATCCACTCATCTATTGATGGACACTTGGTCTGCTTCCATATCTTGGTGATTGTAAAATTATTTTGGTATTTCAGTAATTGAGATATCTTCAAGAGTCTGTCCATAGGTGGGCTTATGGTGTCTAATAATGAGTAACCATATGTTAAGGTGATAGCATAATCAGAATTATCATTAATAATTCAATCATTATTTGATTATCTCTGAAGGATAGGGCCCTCTTTCCACTTTGTCACCTTTAATCAAGTTCTGAACTATATTTAGAAATTTTGAGTTAGAATTATCGCTGATCCTCAATTATCCGCTTAGTAGATCCTTCTCACCTCATGTACTTCCCAGCCATTCCTGCCACAGCCCCCCCTCCCACCACCCACCCACACCAGTTGTACCTGGTCCTTTCTCCAAATAACTGTGTCAGCCTCCGGCACATTCTGCTGTCTGCACTGGGGTTGTGGGGAGTGAACATGAGTTAGATTATATACCTCCCTTTATTCACCATTTCCTAGCTTGTTTAATTGTCTACAGTGTTCAGACCCTCTAGATAGATTATTCCACAGTGATATCCTCCTCTCTATTTAGGGAAAATTAAATTCTTCTCACCAGGGATGAAGAAACCAAGAACCTGAGGACCCATTTCCTAGTAGTCCACTTCTCAAACTTGGGTGGGATTAACAGCAGGATTAATTATGTTAGGGTTTCAGCAACCAGTCCAAGGAGACCTAAGCACTGTACCATCTTTACTCTCCTTGATGGCTGATGTATAAAATAAGGACATTTTTATTGTCAAGTAGAAAAACTTTCTATTAATCTTTCTCTCTCTCTCTCTCTCTCTCTCTCTCACACACACACACACACACACACACACACACCCCTAATGACTGGTGTTAATTCTCAGAGGCAATTTATCCCAGTACAAATTTTTATGTAGGCAAAATTATCATCATCAATCCTTTTGTTCAAAGAAAATAGGGTTTATAATATCATGGAGACCTAAAAGCAAGCCCTCTTTATTTTACTTTTGTTTTCCAGTCTGTTCCTTTGGACCAATAAAAAAATGAGTCCAGTTACTAACCTGTTCACTCTGTTATGGTGGTCTGCTCTGCCCAGATTGCATTCTTTACTGGGTTGTTCTCATACTATTCTCTATAAGAAAATAAAACAACAACCAATAGAAAGTTTTATGGCCATCTTAACATACAATCATCTATGGTTTGAGGGTGGAGATAGTTGAGTTTGCTTCATGTTATATAGCCATTTATATTCTATAGCCATTTATCTGGACTGAGGTATTGGATAACCACAGTCTGAGCTTGTTGCCTTTCTAAAGTAAGTAAACCCATTTACACTGTGGTGAAAGTTGCCTCTAGTTCATGGCCATTTGGTGGTAGGTCGGTGGCATCATTTTTATAAATGCATGAATAATGTAATTGGAGAACATCAAAATAAATGGCCATCTACAGTGGCTCTATTCATTGAGTTCTGGAAGTTAATGATGCTATATCGAAGGAACACTGCATGGAAACCCTTGACATATGCCTGGTGGTGTTACATAATTTCATAGTCCACAAACCACAATGATTCAGTTTTCTCAGAGGTGTATTCATCTGTCTATGCCTGGTATTGATTCCTTTCCACTGTGTACTAATTTGGAGGTTATATTGTTGTTTACATGAGCCAGAAAATGACCAAGAGGGAAAAGATAATACAAAGTGGGTGATTAAAACTATCTTCCAAATAAATTTGCAATTAAATTTATTCTTTGAAAATCTAGGTACAAGTTTGCTTTTTTAAAATAGAATTTACATGTGTATCTTTAATCAGTGGATTCATTCATTCACAGGCACATAATGGATATCGGTAAGCACCCACCCTTTATCAGGCACTGTGCCAGGCATTGTGCTGGACACAGAGGTAAATTTTTAAAAGTCTTGCCACCAAAGACTTTATAGTCTAGTTGAGGAGATAAGTCATGCAGCCTCCCATATCATGAAGCTCCTTGTAAATGTCAATGTACAGATGTTGAAATTCATCAGAACTTTACAATTCAATTGAGGATACCTGGGATCCATAATAAAGACAGAGAAAATGCTATGATTGTTCAGAGAAAAGAGATAAACATACTCCTGAATGATTTGCCTAAATTGGGAAAGGTTGATTTGTCCCTGCCTCCTCCCCTGAGGTTTGTCATGTTTTCTATTTCTTCTGAAACTACACATTATTAAAAGGCTAAACGCCAAATAACTTTGTTTATATGATATCTGGAAAAGGCAAAGATACAGTAAACGTCAATTTTTACAGCTGAGGCTAGGCAAGGTGTATACTACAAAGGGAACTGAGGGAACTTTGCTGGGGTGATTGACTGGACTATATTCTAGTTGCAGTGATAATTATACTACTGTGTGCTTGTTAAAATTCTTACAACTGTATACATAAAAAAGGATTGGTTTTGCTGGATGTTCATTTTACCTCAATAATCCTGAGTTTCACTTCAAATCCTTGCTTTCATTTATGAAAAAACATAGAAAATTTTTTCTTCTCTTTTCCCACCAACTTCCTTAGTTTTGCATTTAGTACCTTCTAAATAAAATTCAAAAATTATTATTAGGAGTGAGAAGGAGACTTTTCTCACTCCTAAAAGGCATAGAGGCAAGGAATAATGATTACCTAAGCATATGTTATATATAGGGAATTCAGATTTGTAAACCGAAATGGAAATGGCTAAAGTAATAACCACTCACCTCAAATAGCACTAACCTGGTTATTTAAGTATCACAGGGTGAAAGTAGAATCTACAAAGTTACCTTTTATTGCATTAGTGAGTTGACCTAAGCCAATTCCACTACTCAACAATACAGTTGACTTTTTGGTAAGGGCTACACATATTGCACTATCTGGCATTTTAGAGTGATTAAGACAATAAAAAATAGCTGTTTTTTTTCCAGCCATAAAAATAAGGGAGTTTTGATGCTAGGTTAACTCATAACTAAGGGATTATAACCATATTTTTCAAGATTAGTGATACTGAGATCTGTAACTTATAGTGGGCATTTGCTGTTTAGAAAACAAAAACAAAAACTAAAACTCAGTGCTGTGTTCCTTTGCAGAAAATTGGTAAAATAAGGAGAAAGACACTACTTCTCAGTTCTTTTGATGTGACCTGGGTGTTTAGTTGGAGATAGAAGGATTTTCAACACTGAATTTTAGTGCTCTACTCCATACTACACATTTTGTATTTTAAAAAGGCCAGGGAAATCTTTTTCGCTTTTTGAAGGAGACTTTTCTCACTCCTAAAAGGCATCATAGAGCTGTTGAATGAACCTTGGATTAGAATTCCAAAAACATATGTTCACAACCTAGCTCTGCCATGAAACTAGCTATGTGACACTAGGAAAGAAGTGAGGAAGGAATAATTGCCTCAGCTTGTTTTTTCTTTGGTTGATCTGTAAATAAGCAGGAAGTTGGACTATATGACCTTTGAGGGTGTCTCCTTAAGTCAAATATGTTTTTCAGAGCTGTTCTATATCTTACAATACTGTGATTTTTCATGACCACAGTTTTCCTTTTTAAATTCTATACTTTTGATTGTTCATACTTTTTCAACCAGAATGAGTTGTGTTTATTATTAATACTTTCCTGGGCACTGAATTTAGTGTTATTTCCTGACCTTCCATGGATCTTCCAACCTTGGAAACTGCCATGTGTTACAATTAACAGAAGTCAAATATACTAGCAAGTACCCAGGCTTTCCAAAGCTTGCATTCAGCTCTACTCAAATAGTGTGCTTCAGTCCCTTGGCATGCTAGCTTTAAGAATTAACTGAGATTTAAGAATTTAGAACACAAGGCTTTAAAGAATAAAAACACTTTCTAAATTAACATTTAATTGTGTATATTTTTACATATTTTTCTGAAAGAGGTAGTCATTTAGTTGTGAAAGCTTCAGCTATCAGGATGCCTTATAGGAAAGAACAATTGGTTTATTGGTGAGGTTATAGGTAATGCTTAAGAACTAGAAAAAAAATAGAAAATTCAGAGCTAGGACTATGAAATCATTACAAAGTAAATAATTACAGTTATGGAACTATTGAATTTGAACAAATATAAGATTATCTCCCATTCAATTTCAGTTCGGACTGAATTATTTTATGTGACAGTATTTGACCACCTGCATCAGTAGTGGGTGTGATGTAGTAAGAATGCTTTGTGTTATTGGATTCTGCTTTGGAAAAACAAGTATAGAGATGACTTCCCCAAAGTTTTTTTCTCTGCTTCACTGCAGTTCACCTAAGTTATTCCAGATATTTTTTACTTCCCAACTCTAAAATTCTCAGGGAAGAATTCTACACTGTGCTTGTTACAAGGACAATTTCCCCCCTTTCAAAGTTCCTAATAAATTGAGTACCTCCTGCTTCTGTTTAATCCTATTTCTTCTGGCTTAGTCTTGAGTGGGAGTACAGAAGGGAAGGGAAAGACCACCATTCTTTCAGCAGTGATCCCCCACACAGTAAAGCAATCTTGGGAAAATGAATACTTATGTGGCAACTTGCAAACTTTGAGCCTAGAGGCAGAACAATTCAAAGAAAAAGAGAAAACTGCCTAGAGCAAAGGACATAGAAGAAAGAATAACAAATGGGACTACATCAAATTAAAAAGCTTCTGTATGGCTAAAGAAAACATCAGCAAAATGAAAAGAGAGCCAATTGTATGGGAAAATATATCTGCCTATGATACCTTCGACAAGGGTTTGATCTCCAAAATATATAAAAAACTCACACAACTCCACATAAGGAAGACAAACAGTCCAATTGAAAAATGGGCAAAGGACCTGAACAGATACTTCTCCAAAGAGGACATATAGAGATCCCAGAGACATATAAAAAGATGCTCAGCATCACTAGCCATCAGAGATATCCAAATTAAAACTACAATGAGATACCACTTCACACTGGTCAGAATGATCATCATAAATAAGTCAACAAACAAGTGCAGGCAAGGTTGTAGAGAAAAGGGAACCCTAGTGCACTATCAGTGGGAATGCAGACTGGTGCTGCCATTATGGAAAATAATATGGAATTTCCTCAAAAAACTGAAAATGGAAATGCCTTTTGAATCAGCAATTCCATTGCTGGGATTACACCCTAAGAACCCTGAAACACCAATTCAAAAGAACCTGTGCACCCCAATGTTCATAACAGTGTTATTTATAATAGCCAAGTGCTGGAAACAGCCTAAGTACCCATCAGTAAATGAGTGTATCAAAAAACTGGTACATTTACATAATGAAATACTATGCAGCAGAAAGAAAGAAGGAGCTCCTATTCTTCATGACAGCATGGATGGAACTGGAGAGCATTATGCTAAGTGAAATAAGCCAGGTGGTAAGAGACAAATACCATATGATCTCACCTCTAAGTGGAACCTAATCAACAAAACAAATAAGTGAGCAAAATAGAACCAAAGACATGGAAATAAAGAACAGACTTACAGTGGCCAGAAGGGAGTGAAGGAGACGATGGGGGAAAGAAGGGGAAGGGTCAAGTCAAGGAATTTGTATAAAGTACATGTGGACAATGACAATGGGGGGAGGATTGAATGTTTGGGGGTGGGTAGGGCAGGGGAGAGTAATGGGAGAAAAATGGGGACAATTTAATTGAACAACAATAAAAATATTTTAAAAAGAGAGAAAAGTAGAAAATATAGAAGCCAGATTCAGAATTAATTATTGCATTATCAGTTAACAGTTTAGGAAAAAATACAACTTTTAGGAGTTTGACTAAGGGGTATGGGCTTAGGATATGCACCTACTGGAGTGCTTACAAGATACCTGATGAATGTGAAATAGTTAAGAATGTGGTCAATAGAGAAAATTGGCAGGATCATATTCTGGGAGAAACAGAGTGTTGGGAGGAAATTCAGGAAGTCAGAGAACTTCATGCTTCAGAACCATAAATGCAATAAGGTGGTTGATATATCTTAAAAAAGAAGAAGAAATCTATAGTAGAAATATGCATGGCCAGGAGTTCAAGTACTACACATGGACTTGCTGAACAAAATTCAAATTATATTATATTTCTATCATCTTGAAGGAATTTGGATATGGCTGTGATGAACATCACATTTTCTTTACTAAAACCATAAAATGGAAACCACACAAAGCAAAAGGCTCTGGCATAATTATTATGTGCATCATTAATTTGTCCATATTTAGAATCCCCCTATTCCCCATGTCATAAGCCAGTTATGTATTACACAGTGTGTAAAGGCTGAGCAACAGTGGAAAAAAACTGGCAGGACTACAAGGCTTTTCTTATCTTTTCTTTTTACTGTAGCCAACTATTCATTTACAAGGTGGTTCTAGATCTATGGTGCAACCCTCTTGGTACAACTCTTGTTATATAAATAATCCTTTCCACATTTTCCATTTATCCTTTACTCATTTTAATGAGTGTTTACTTAATGTCTAACATCTTTTAGGCTCTCCAGAGATAATTCCTAAATGCCATTGATTATTTTCAAACTCAATTCTTTTATACATTTCTTAAAATGTTCTAACATGAAACACCTTGTATCTTCATGATATAAAACATTTATTTACATGCTAATCCATTGTTAATTTAGTCATTTGCTAAATATTTACTGAATATGTATTCAATGCCAGGAACTGCTTTGGTAGGAGAAACCCAACAAGGAGCTGAAGAGAAATGTTTCTGGCATTCTTGGTGTGGTGCTTGTGTTGACATCAATGATTGAGGCTTGAACATGGGACAAGATTTAAAGTTTTGGTTTGATATACCAACATCTGTCCAGAAGGTACTCAGCCATGTAATATGAAAAATACAGACATTCATCGAAGAAAATGCAAGAAACAAGAAATGCTTTACACATGCTCACTCAATAGTATCTACTGCCCCCACTGACTAGTACAGTGAAGTTATCATTATTCACACATGTGCATTCCTGTCTGCACACCTTGGCTACCAGGTTACACTGATGTCACACAAACCATTCTCATTACATTAACAATGGCTGTATTTTTTCCAGAAAGACCTTGTACATGTATGAATGAAAAAGAAAAAGAGAATGTGGTTGAATAAATACAGTGGCAATTTTGAATTTCTTTAGCCCACACACTCGTAATTTAATGACTTGTCTCAATGAAACTGTGCCCAGGCCAAATTCACTATACTCTGTAACAGCTCAGAGTCTTAGAGTAGAATATTTGTTTTAAAAATATGCCAGATTAAGTCATATTGACTAGAAATAGGTTTATGTTTCTTAGTCTCTGTATGGAGAGACACTAAGCCATCTGATGGTTCATTCTGTGTCTCTTTCCAAGATAGTGTTGCCTGCTATCAAGATACTTAATATTAGACATCTAATATCAGACATCCAATATTATAATCTGATACAACAACATTCAATGCCTTCTCGCACAGAAATAGAAGAATATTAAGGTTCTGAGGGTAAAACTGTCTAGAGCTTATCATGCAAGCACTTTAGTGAACTGTAGACCATACTTAATGAATGACATGATGATGGGGATGATCATCAGATATGTTTTCAAATCTCTCCCCTCATTAATAGTACATTTTTAGATAGCCTCAGTTTCTGTACTGGCAATGAGAATAATTATATCTAATTCTCAAGGTTCTTGTGAGAGGTAAATGAGAATAACTTTGTGAAGCAACTAATCAAGGCTGTTTACCTTTCATCACTGAGCTATAATGAATTTACAAACACGTAACAAAAAGGTTATTTGCTTCATTAAGGGGAGAATTGCTTACCTTGATGTAGAATGAACCGAAAACCATTTTTCCTTTTTGGGGGTATGGGAAGTAGGCATAAGTTTAAATGTTTGCACTTAAATTTACTGGAAAGTATAGGGAAAAATCAGTTTGCTAAAATGGAACTTCTCTGAGAGTGGGTGAGACCATAATTTACTGACTTCCTCAGAAAAATAATACATTGCTGTGCAACTCTAAGGCTTAAAGTGAGTAGAATTTTTAACTTGCAGTATCCTCATAATGAAGAATATTGCTATATTTTATTTTTGAGTGTGTAAGATTAACCTCTGACCTAGGAGATTTTATACTAGTTAACTGATGCAGAGCATGTATTTGTGTCTGAGTCAGTGCATAAAGATGCATAAATCACTTTCATTTTGTCTTAAGGCAGGATGAAAAGGGCCACACAGAGAGGATTAAGATGAAGGATGAAAAAAAATCCTTCAACATCCTGGCTGCTCCTTCTCTCGCCAGTTAGATCTATTTCTCTTTAAACATTTGGAAAAGGATAGAAGTTGTCATCACTCATCTATTGTTGGGAAATAGCCTCACATTAGCATCTAGGTGAGGTTGGAGAAAACAAGGAATAAAACCATAATATTGTGTCTGCCTGGGTACACATAGACTTCTTAAAACTTTATTAAAAAATGAACACTTTACTGTACCAGCAATACCAACATCCAGTGCACATTCAGCATCTTGTTCTCAACTAAGCACACTGTAAATCAGACAGAAGATGCTGCTCATGTAAGTGCCAAGTAAAAAGTTTATTTTTTAATGGGCAAAGAAGAATGCCAAGGAAATTTTTGCATCTTGCCATGATGTTTAATGGGTCAAAATTCCAATTTGGATATTTTCACTTGAATTTCTTGAAGCAACTAAATAAATATGTATGTTTTATTTACAAACAATGGCTTATTAGCTTTCTGTAATCTTCATTTCCCAATCCAAGCACCAGAATTTTGTGGTTAAAGTATCATTAAAGAAAACTCTGCTTCTTTTTTCATTGTTAATATATGAGCCACTTCTAAGATACTATAGAGTTGTTTGTGACCAAAAAAATACCAGAATTCCACTGCCATAGTGGGAAATTAACAACGCAGGAAATAATCATGCTTGGTTATAGATAATGCATTTAATGCTTAAAATAGCAGTTTGCAATCTATGTTTCATATCACACCAGATGGTTGGAAGAGCACAGGACATTTTTTGTTTTGTTTTTTAAATATTAGATGGGTACATATAAAAATCTGTTAACACCATTGTACCAAAGAAAAAATCTATAATTTATGATAAGTGAAAGTTTGTCAAATTGTCTTAATTTATATCAAGCTGAAAGCTAGTTTTAAGTAGTTAGTAAGTGAAATATTCCGTTCCATGAAATAGCAAAATTGTGATATTAAGCTTTTCCAGAATATTAGATAGAGACCATCTTTTGCATTCAGGGCCCAGCTTTAACAGGTTAGCTGAGCCTTCTGGGACAAATTTCAGCTTTGGTTAAATTATTATTTCATTTTTATTTCATAAGAAACATCATTATCCTTCCAGTGAGAGAGTATGAGACAGTATCCAAAGGTAGAAATCATTGTTTACTTCTCATATTAAGACTATGCCCATCCAAGATTTAGATGTCCTGCTTTTTTGTGGACTTATAAGAACATTAATTAAGCTTTTTAACCTTCAATGTGTTAAAATAACTTCTAATTGAAAATATAAGATTCTGAAAATATTGCATTCCTCCTTAGGCTTTCTACATCAAACTCTGGGCAATGTAGAACTATTTGTAGGGTAACACTTGGAACCCAAATTCATCTCATGGCCTAGAAAAGTGATTTTCGCAGGACTTTTGGCAATACCTGGAGGCATTTATGTTGTGACAGATGGGGTAGAGATGCTACTTGGCGTCTAACCAGTAGAGGTCAGAGATGCTGCTAAACATCCTATAATGACCAGGATCATCTCTCTCAAAAAAGGATAATTGGTTGGTCCCTGTGATGATTAGTTGTATGTGTCAAAATGCCTAGGTTATAGAACCAAATTATTTAATGAAACACTACTTCTAGATGTTGCTATGAAGGTATTTTGTAGATGTGGTTAACATTTATAATCATTTGACTTTAAGTAAAGCAGATATACTCCATCATGTCAGCGGGCAGCATCGAATCAGCTAAAGGCCTTAAGAGTAAGAACTGAGGTTTCCTAGAGTGGAAAACTAGTGGGATTACTGATATATACATACAAGTGAGGGTGTGAACTGCCTGGGTCCACTTATACATAGATTTCATCAGTGGTTCAAACCCACAATTTTTAAGGGCCAACTATATGAAGGGGACCCCAACCCCCCAGAATTTATTTATAAGAAACTGTATTTATTCTTACATGTTTAAAATTTGGTTGTCTTCAAAGTGATCTCCATTTGATGCAATGCACCTATCCAGACCTTTTTTCTGCTGCTCAAAACAGTTTCAGAAATTGTTGATTTTGAGTGTTTCTGTCATTTCTTGTTTCACCTCTTCCACATTGGTAAAAGATTTCCATTTGATTTAAAAAATTTTTTAAATTAATTAATTAATTAATTATTTTTATCCAGGGAAACAACAGCAACAAAAGAGTCACTTAGGTAGAGATCAGGTGAACAGGGAGGGTGGGGCATGGGGGTTATGCCATTTTTGGTGAAACACTGCTGAACACTCAGTGCCTAGTGTGGGCATATGTGCTCATAAATCACCCATCATGAAATGGGCAAACACATTGAAAGTGTCTCCCCCAAAAATTCACCAAAGCTGAACACAGCTTCTCATAACAACGCCAGCTGGTACACTGATAAGAATGGGTTCCTAGAACACTCAGCTAGTGGGGGAAGCCTGTACTTCAAGGAGCCCACCCTCCAGAAGAGAAAACTTGTTTTTTGGGGGATCCTCCCTCTTATATAGCTCCTATCGGTTCTTTTACTCTGGTGGACTGTGGTATGACTGAATGTAACATTCCAAAATTTCTATTTTGAAACTAATTTCCCAGGCTAAAAGTATTTGATGGTAGGGACTTTGGGAGCTTTGTGAGGTAATTAGATCATAAGGGTGGAATCCTTTTGAATGAGAGTAATGCCCTTATAAGAGGAGATGAAGACAGATGATCCCTCTCTGCCATGTGAGGACACAGCATGAAAAAGGCTGACCACGAAGGCCAGGAAGTGGTCCCTCACCAAGAATGAACTGCCAACACATTGACTTCGGACTTCCAGCATCCAGAACTATGAGAAATAAATGTTTGTCATACCAGTCTATGGCAATTGGTTATAGCAGCCCAAACATAAGAAAGTCCTTGATGGATACAGTACCAAATGCCAATAGTACCAAGATTGAGAAACCCATGTCTAGGGACAAAAGTGTACCTTCAGACAGTAAGAAGATTGTACAGAGCCTCAGAGAACTTGTGTACTCCTGCAGCAGGCCACACACCCTAGGGTTTTCCAGAACCTTCTGTCAACTAACTGCACTTCTTGAAGAAGATTACAGAAGGGACTGTCTTCTTCCTGCTTGTTGCGATTGTTTTCTAACCTCTGCTTGTAGATCTAGCAACCTCCCAGAATCTGGTTGTCTGTGTTTGAGGTCCTTGACTCAGTGTCTCAGTGAGGATACAAATATTACTCTTCCCCATAGTGAGGATGTTATCTCTTCTTTACAAACAATAACTCAGCAAGTAGAAGGAGCTCAAATCAGAGCCCCCCCACCACTTTTATCCTCTTTTAATATTACAATTTCTATTCTCTAAACCTTTGTGCTATTGGTTTAAATGGTCCTCTGAAATAGACTAATGTCGTTCTACATTTTGCCTTATGATTCATTTTAGAGTAAGGAGACATAGCTCTTAATCCTTAAAGTCTGCATCATCCAGTGATTTTTGTAAAGACCAATCAGTTCTACACACACAATTTACCACAACATTTGGAAATATGGGGGCATTATAAACTTTAAATTGATAGCTTAGGATGCTACATTAAGAAGATTAGAAGCTAGTGAGATAATATTTATACCTTTGAGATTTTCCTTGAGTAGTGATTAAAAAGAGGAACCAACCCTGCTTAAATGAGAGCAAATGAATGCTGTTTTGTTTACTGATTCTTCCAAGTTCTCCCATTGTCTAGGAGGAATCTAAAAGTGGGTAGGATGGGAACGAGAGGATCAAACATTTGTAGTGTTTCTTTCATGGCAGTCCATGATCTGCTCTGTCTTTATGCCAGAGGCGCAGTCTTGACAGCTGCCTGTCCTGGTGGACACAAGCCTCTGTGGATCAAAGCCTGACGGTCAAAGGGCCTTCTGTGGGTTAAAGGCGATTGGCCTTTTCTAGCTCGGTGGCCCACTTGGAAACAGAAATGTACCTTTCTTTCAGGCTACCCTCAGCTGCCAAAATAAGTAGAAAGCATTGAACTAGCCAGCAATGAGTGTGGCCTGGGGTCTGGGACCAGGATCTTGCTGGAAACTGCCTTGTGTGGTGGGACAAGGGCTCAGCCAGCAGGGCTCCTGGATGGGGAAGTGTAGGCCCTGTCCTCTGTGGGCCGTTGACTCACCTTCCAAAGAAATTACATTCTCCGTGAAAAACATTTCTTTCATGATTTTCCCCTTCCCTGGGTGTCATCCAATTATCACTCCCACATACTTTTTGCAGCTGTACTTCATGGATAATGAACATTTTTGTTTTATTGTTCTTTGAGAACTACAAACATGAAAACCACCTGGTAATTTATCAAGCATTTTGAATAAAAATATGCAGTGAGGATCCAGAGTAACTTTGGAAGTGACAGGCAACAGCATTGGGGCTTGAGTTCTTTCTGTGTGAACTGTGTGAGCTCAGCCACAGCTTCTGGGGGACAGGGTGTTTTGTGAGAGAACAAAAATAAAATATTCCATTACTTTTATTTTTAAATTCTGTTCCAAAAGGACTTCATGCAAGTAGCAGGTAGATGAAAATTATTCACTGTGCTTTGAGCCAATAACCAGAGGGGTGAAGGGCTGGTGCAGGAGCAGGAAGTAGGTTGTACAACTCTAGGGTGACTAACCCTCCAATGTACAAAAGGCGGAAGCATTTTCCAGGACCTTATGCTAGAAATGAGACTGTCTGGTTAACCAGAACAGCTAGCCACCCTATAGCCATTTCCATTATTTGAGGAAGGGAAAGTTTATATCCCAGTTTGGATTAGATCAAAGGCAGTTTCTAAACAAGGTAGTTTTAGGATGAGCAGTTTTTGCAGAATGCCTCCTGGAGATCCTTGGGATATCACTAATAACTTTTAAAAAGCTCAATCACTGAAACAGTCACAGCTTGCTTCTAAGTTCAGAATTTCTGTATCACATAGCTGAATATTTTCATGGGCCTTAGAAAAATTCTGATGAAAAGCTGCACACTTCCAGTTCTGAGAGAGAAGGAAAAATAATTTGAAAGAGCTGTAAGCATGTGTTAATTGGTGGTGATGTTTGTGTTTGGTTCCCATTCCTTGAGTCCTGTAGAAAAAACACAACAGGCAAGCACAGAGCAACAAGTGCAGTCAGAGGAGGGAGGTAATCAGAACATATTGTTTTGCTTTGAAAAGATAAATCATTAATTCATGGGAAAGGAGCAGAGGGTCAGCGGGAGGGTAATCTAGTTAAAGGTGGAATAATATTGGCCTGACTGCCCAGCTATGCATCCTTTTTGGAAACAGAACATGACACAGCTGTTCCAAGGCCCAAGCAGGAGATTAATAAGGCAGAAATCACAATAGCATGTGTGCATTGCTTTACAGTTTGCAAAGTCCTTTCACCTTAATTTTCATTGGTCCTCACAAAATATCCTGAGAGTAGGTAGTGTCAAAATAGTAACTTGTTCATAGAAATGAGGACACCACTATGCAAGGCTACATGACCTGTATAAGATCACACAGTCAATTAAATAAGAGAACCAGAACTGATTCTCTGGACTTCCAGGCTCTTCTACAAAGGAGTTCTTCAGGCTTTTTAAAAATATATATTTTATTGATTATGCTATTACAGTTGTCCCATTTTTTCCCCTCCATTACCCTCCACACTGCACCCCCCTCCCACCCACATTCCCCCCTTTAGTTCATGTCCATGTGTCATAAGTTAGTTAGCTTCTACATTTCCCACACTATTCTTGTCCTCCCCCTGTCTATTTTCTCTCTACCATCTATGCTACTTATTCTCTGTACCTTCTCCCCCTCTCTCCTCCTCCCACTGCCCTGTTGCTAACCCTCCATGTGATCTCCATTTCGGCATTTCTGTTCCTGTTCTAATTGTTTGCTTAGTTTGCTTTTGTTTTAGGTGTGGTTGTTTATAATGGTGAGCTTGCTGTC
>PVKU01001003.1:103129-342427 GCA_004027475.1 Anoura caudifer | reverse complement strand
ACTTAGTGTAGCCTTCATTTTTTCATCTAATCTGTGACCCAAATCAACCAATTCTGTGAGCATCCTGATCACCAGTGCTTTGAACTGTGCATCTGATAGGTTGGCTATCTCTTCCTTGCTTAGTTGTATTGGCTCTGGGGCTTTGATTTGTTCTTTCATTTGAGCCATTTTTTTTGGGGGGGCTGGTCACGCTTGTTACACATGAGGGGTGGAGCCTTAGGTGTTCACCAGGGTGGGTCAACCCAGTTGCTCGGCTGTGACGCTGTATATGGGGGTGGGGTCAGGGAGGGAACCTTGGTGCTTGCTCCACTCCCTCTGGTATTTCAGTCCCTTCAGCCGCTTCCCACAAGCAAATTGGGCCCTTCTGGTGCTGGTTCCTGGGTGGATGGGCTTGTGTACATTCTAGGACCCTGTGGGTCTCTCCAACGAAGTCTCCTATGAGGCTGAAAGTCTCTCCTGGCACCTCAACCCCTACAAGTGTTTTCAATTGGTGCTTTATGTTTCACTTCTGGTTGCTGGGGCCCTGGACTGTGCAGTCTCTCTCTCCCTATTCTCGCCTGGTTTATCTGTGCACGAATGTGTGCCCACAGTCAGCCAGCCACCTTGCACGCCCTGGACCACCAATCACTGCTTTTTCCTGTCGTGACCCCTGTCTGCTGGCCACTGACTCTGCCCCTCTTACCAGTCTAGATGAATGGTTGTTGGACATCCTTACAGTTTAATTTTCTGTCACATCTGGTTGCTTTTTGTTTTTGTTTGTTTGTTTATTTATTTTAATTTATTTTAATTGTTCTTGTACAATTTTCTGTCTTTTACTCCCATCCCAGTCCACTGCCCCAGCCCTCCCCACCTCCCTCCCATTTCCACCCCCCTAGGTTTTGTCCATGTGTCCTTTATACTTGTTCCTGTAAACCCTTCCCCCTTTCCCCTGAAATTTACTCCCCTGTCACCTCTGGTAACTGTCAGCCTGTTCTCAATTTCAGTGTCTTTGGTTATATTTTGCTTGTTTTTTTTTTTGTTGTTGTTGATTAGGTTCCTGTTAAAGGTGAGATCGTATTCACCCCCTGGCTTATTTCACTTAGCACAATGCTCTCCAGTTCCATCCATGCTGTTGCAAAGGGTAGGAGCGCCTTCTTTCTTTCTGCTGCATAGAATTCCATTGCATCAATGTACCATAGTTTTTTGATCCATTCATTTACTGATGGGCACCTACGTTGCTTCCAACACTTGGCTATTGTAAATTGTGCTGCTATGAACATTGGGGTGCATAGGTTCTTTTGGGTTGGTGTTTCAGGATTCATAGTATATAATTCTAGCAGTGGAATTGCTGGGTCAAAAGGCAGATCCATTTTTAGTTTTCTTAGAAAATTCCATACTGCTTTCCGTAGTGGTTGTACCAGCCTGCAATCCCACCTTCTATTCAATATAATATTAGAAGTCTTAGCAACAGCAGTTAGACAAGAAAAGGAAATAAAAGGCATTCAATTCGAAAAGGAGGAAACAAAACTATCATTGTTTGCAGATGACATGATAGTGTACATAGAAAATCCTATAGACTTGGTCAAAAAGCTGCTCAACCTAATAAATGAATTTGGCCGAACAGCGGGATACAAAGTCAATATCCAGAATTCAAAAGCATTTTTGTATACAGACAATGAAACGGCAGAAGCAGAAATCAAGAAAAAAATCTCATTCAATATGTCAAAAGAAAAATAAAATACCTAGGAATAAACCTAATCAAGGAGATAAAAGACCTGTACTCAGAAAACTACACAACACTGAAGAAAGAAATCAAGGAAGACACAAACAGATGGAAACATATACTGTGTTCATGGTTGGGAAGAAGCAATATCATCAAAATGGTTTCTTTTTTTGTTTTTAAATTTTTGTTGTCCTTAATTTTGGTTGTGCCAGGAGGCATAGTGAGTTTACCTACACCTCCATCTTGGCCAGAAGTCCGAGTTCTTTAGACTTTTTAAAGGTTGTGGAGTGAATACAAAACCATGCGAAATCTATCGGATTTGAACCTTGATATGTAGCTCTATCTTCTCAAGTTAAGGTGAAAGAATAGGGAAAAGGACAGTTTCATATTGGAGAAAGAACTATAGCTTAAAATGGAAGGCAGGCTCTGCCAATACTCAGTTGGTGACCTGGAACAATGATTCAATCTCTGTAAACCTCAATTTTCTTGTTTGAAAAATATGCATAATTAAAACTTCTGGAAAGTTGTGAAGATTAAGATAAAGTAGGTGAAATGCCAAATTTGACATGTAAAGTCTAGTTAACTATTACTATTCTTACTATCACTAATGATAATATGACAAACAAACATAAGTGTGGACAAGTTAGTTGAAAATGACTGCCATGGTAACAGGAGAAACCCTGGGCTTTCTTGGGCACTTGTTTCATTAACACACAACATTCCTGGCCAGCCTAAATAATCTCCTCTAAGAAGAAAGAATCTAAGTTCCTTGTGTGGCCTCTAATTACCCAATAAGGAAACATCAGAGACTTTGAAAATGAAATGTCAAAACAGCAGGACCAATAGGTGAATGTTACAAATGACAATGACACTAATACTCCTGAAAGTCATTGTGACATTCAGATGAGCCCTGTAATGAAAATGTTTCTGTCAGACTAGACACAGAGTTAGAAGTCAGCCACAGGAAAAAATTAAATTTAGTCACTCATCAGCTGTGGAAAACATTACCTATTTTATTCTCTATTGTATTTGAATGCAGGTGGCAATAACCACATTAGTTCCTTCATAAAGGCTCTATTTTGATGAATTAGCACTAAAGATCTCTTTGTATGCTTTTAATTTCATTCAGCCCTGGCACTAATGAACAATCAGGATTACTTTTAAGAAAGAAGTCATCAAATATTTTTATTTACCTTATCTCTCTTGTTTCCTTCCAAAGCATGTAAAATCCTGGAAACAGAAAGTGACTTAGAAGGTTAACTGCCTGGTCTCATTCACTGAAGAAGGATGTTTGACTTCTCCAAATTTCTAAAGGGCTTTATAATTTGTAAGGTGCATTTTTTTAAACAAATCTCAGGCAGATCCATTGTATAGTATTTTGTATTATGAAATTTGTTTACATAATGCATAGTTTCAAACCTTCTCCTACCCAATGAAAAAGAAAATACAGTGTTAATTCATTAGGTATGGAAATCTTTTCACAATGTGAAAAGATATCAACATGGTGAATTGTAGACACCAAGTCATCATGTTGTATGTTTTAAATATCTTACCATTTTACTTGTCAATTAGACCACAATGAAGCTGAAATAAAAATAATTTAAAAAATATCCATATACAAGAAATTAGTAACATTTGAAATTTAAAGTGTATAGATTCATATTTTCATCTTTAACCCTAATTTCAATTCTCCTTTTATTAGTCTGTAAAATGCTTTACCCTCCTGGCCAGGTGACTTTTGCTATTTTTGTAAACTTAGAGGCATGTGCTTCAGAAACTCTTCTCTCACTGTGGCTTTGTCCTTGCAATCTTAACATTTGGTTTAGAATTCTCCTCCTCTCCCCCTCCCCCTCCTTCTGCTCTCCCTCCTCCTTCTTCTCTTTCACTGGACTTTCTATTCCATCTCCTTCAAATTTTAGTGTCTCCATACTTTCTTTAACATGTTTGCCAATGCACTTACAGGCTGTCATATCTGATATACATGGACTCTCTATATTGTAGCTGTTAACAGGCAGGTGCTGGATTCAAGGAGGTCTAGTAGAAATCCAGGCTCTCAGCAGTCAGCGACCTTTGGCAAGTGACCCAGTTGATATAATCTGTAGCGTGGGAGATTATATCAACGGCCATTCTCTACCCCACTTTCTACACACATGTGGAAAGGTAGATAAGCTTGCCATGACTGCCCACTCTAACTCTGGGCCAGGTCAGGTGAATTTCTTTGACCAATGGGATTGTAGTGGAAACTTGGAGAAGTGCCTGTATGTTTCTACTTGCAATCTTGCCCTCTGCCACAAAGAGGACATGCCTGAGACACTGTACTGAATGAAGGCTGGGACATGTGGACCCTATCTAAGTTGCTCTAGATCTAGCTGAGGCCACCCCAAAACAGCTGTCAACCATCCTACCTCCAAATACAGGGTCCAAGACTACCTGTATTTCGCCATATACTCTTGAGCAGGTGTAGCTGAGGTGTGTGAGACCCAAGCCAATTCAGCATAACTTTGAACATTCCTATTTACCCCTTCCAAATTCTTAGGATTAGAATACAAATTGTAAACATAAAATTATTTTCATTTATTGCACTTGAACCCTCTTTCTCCAGTGATAGAAAACCTGTGGCAGGCAGGCTCTTGTTAATTTTTTAAAAGATTTTATTTATTTATTTATTTATTTTAGAAAGGGGAAGGGAGGGAGAGAAACATTAGTGTGTGGTTGCCTCTTATGTGCCCCTTGTTGGGGACCTGGCCTGCAACCCAAGCATGTGCCCTGACTAGTAATTGAACCAGCGACCCTTTGGTTCACAGGCCACCACTCAATCCACTGAGCCACGCAAGCCAGGGCCTCTCTTGTCAATTTTAAGAATCAGGGCCAGAGTTCAAACACTAGAATCCATTTGCAGAAACAATGCTACACATGGGATCAGCAATTATGAAGTCCACACATTTTCTTCCCAGGGACTGAAGTATACTAATCTCAGGACAATATCTGTTGAAAAAGAAATATTTAAATAAGTATGTGATTTAACACATTTGCTTTTCTGGTGTGTCCTAAAAACTCTCTTTAGTCATGAGATAGATGTAAGAGAGGGGTGAAAGGTCAAGAAGTGGTGGAAAAAGCCAAGTGGAGTGATGTCTTAAGTAGACACCCTAACATGGTAAAGAGTAATAGCTTTTGGCAAAGCAGAAAATAAAGGAAGAAGCAAACCTTCTGGTCCTTCTCAATAGAGGGTTATTTTTTTTATGGTATCTCTGGGCAGAAATTAAAATTCACATAGAAATTTATTTTCATAATGGTAACTCCAGGATAGAAAGAGAGTGAAATAATTTCCTGAATGTCTTATTGACCTAGCCAGGGAAATATATAAAACAGTTTATAATTTTTAAAATATAACACTGACAAATGGCAATAAACTGAGAATTTGATTTATTTGGACTATCTCTCCTCTTGATGATGTCAGATACTCAGGTCTTATAAAATAAATAGATTTTCTGGTTGGTGGCATGTGAAACATTGACTTCTTTCTTTCCTAATCAATAACTAAAATAGATTTTCTGGTTTACATTCATTGATTCACTCAGTCAGTCAGTCTTTTAGCAAGACCGTTTTCATTAACTTCCATCATCGTTAGGTGCTATTCAGGAATACAAAGTTCTGTAAAATGGAGTGCATTTTCTCTCTAAATTTGTTGAGCAGTAGTTGTGTTCAGGCATGCAAAATGTAAGCACAGCAAAGTGTCACAGGGATGCAGTAGGTATCCAAAGAAGGGAAAGGTTCATTATGTGAGGGCAGGTCTTTCTTTGCACAGTAGTGACAAAAGAACAGATATTGCAGGTAGATATAGTTGGGCAAAGTCTTTCTTGGCAGAAGGAGCAATATGAACAAAGGTGTGGAAGACATGGGGAAAGAAGCCTGGTGTAACAGCTGAAACTGGAGACTCACCAACATGTCACAAGAATATGGTTGAAGGAAGGACTGCTGAGGTAAATCAGATCTGCCAGAACACAGAGGGTTTTGTATGCCTCACAAAGGAGTTTGCATCTGTCCTGTAGGCTATGGGACTGGTTCTAAGTCAGTTTCAGCATGATCAGACCGGTGTTTGGAAAGGTTACTTTTATAGCAGGAAGAGAATGGGTAGGAGGGGTATGAGTCAGAAAGCCAGGTGAGAGACCAATTACTTAAGAGAATAATGGTGATGAACTGACCTTATATAGTAGGCACATACAGTCATTTTACTACTCACTTAAGAACATCTAAACCATATACAGTTGTTCAAGGTACTATGGTATTTATGAAGAATATGACCAAATCTCTGCCATCAATAATATTATAGTCTAGTGGGGGGCATGCTATTAACAACACAGATAGGACATCAGGGGATAATGTGAGAGTGACATAAGAGAGATAGTATAGAGAGTTAAAGGCATTGAAAGGAGACAGAGAATATATTTAGTTGGGTCAATGATAAAATGGTTTATGAGCAACATGGGATTTCAGATTGACCTTGAAAGAAGAGTGAGTTTTTTCTTTCTTTTCCTTTTTTTTTTAAAGGAAAATTGTGGAGGAGAACTCACCAACTGAGGTAAGAGCATAAATAAAAGGCATTGGGCCATATGCAAAGATCTTTTTTGATGAGCAATAAGCAACCATGTTGGTACTTGTGGAGCAGATGTGTGAAATAAGTCTGGAAAGGGAGGTGGTGCCATATGGTGGAAGCCCTGAAATTCAAGGGTGAGCAATTTATACTTAATTAGGTCTATGACAGGGAAGTGCCGAAGGTTCTAATAAAAGAAGGAACATGGTACAAACTACCATTAAGAAAGCTTTATAGGATGAATTAAGATCATAAGAAGGTTATTTGAATTAGTGTGAGGATATGGAGGACAGAACCAGGAAGGGAAACTGAAAATGAAAAGAGAGACTCAGGGGTTAAAGTCAATGCAATGTGTCTTAGTGATGGTTAGATGTGGAAGACTGGGAGTAGGAGCTGAAGCCAAAATGAATGACATAGATATTTCAAGCTTGAATGACTAAAAAAAAAATAGCCCCAGTAATAGAAATTAGGAAATGTGGAGGAGACATTTTGGAGAAGACTATGAATTTAAATTTGGTTAAATGGGCTGGTGGGACATCAGTTAAAATTCAATGATTTTTTAAAAAGATTTATTTATTGATTTATTTTTTAGAGAGATGGGAAAGGAGGGATAGAAACATCAATGTCTGGGACCTGGCCTGCAACCCAGGCATGTGACCTAGAAAGGGAATGGAACCAGTGATCCCTTGCCTCAATGTCCGGCCCTCAGTCAACTGAGACACACCAGCCAGGGCAAAATTAAATGATTTTCAAGTGGGGAGATATTAGACACACTTATGCACACCCACACATAGGATATTTTGGAATGTCTGGGAACATTTTGGTTGTCTCAACCAGGGGCAGGGAATGCTACAGGCATGTAGTGGGTATATATCCTGTAATGCACAAGTGACTCAAGACCACAAAGAATTATTGGGTCCAAAATGTCATTAGAGCTGAGGCTGGGAAAGTCTGAGCTAAATGGTTTTAGGATAAAAAGAAAAATGACATTCAAGAATGTACAGATTTTAAAAAATCACTTATTCAAAACAGAATAAAACTATAAATATTTTTAATATAGAACCAGGAGTTATCTTCCAGAACAACAATTTTCAACTGCTGTGCTGCAAGAATCTTTAAAAAAACAATGCCTCACTATTTAGTCAGGGGCACTGACCTCTTTTCACTTAGATTGTCAAATAAATAAATTATAACAGCCAATACAACAATAACCATCTGGTGTGAATAAATACAATTTATACCTATTTTTATCAGATCAGCAGAAAATATATTTTGGTATGCTGCAAAATTTTAGTTTACTTGTGCCACAGGATGAAAAAGTTTCAAAATTGCTGATCTAGAAACAGTAATTGAAGCCAGAGAGAAAAGTTTGACTTTAGAGGGAATTCTACACTTGGAAACTCCACCTTAAGAGATAGGAGGTAAAAAAAAGTAACCCACAAAGACAGAGAGGTGCACATCAAAGAAATCTGACAGTGGTGGGATTCTGTGGTGCTGAAGGAGGTGGTGCCAAGTCTCAGGAGAGCCAGCAGGATGGAGTAGAATGAACACACATGGATCAGGCAGAGCTTGTTCCACTGAAACCACCTGGACAAGTTAATGAATCTGTCTGGTTCAGCTTTCCCAACTAAAAACAGAAAAGGCAATACTCGCCTTGCAGGATTATGAAGATTAGAGCTTGTTTATACAAGGTTTCCAGTAGATCGCTTGCCACATAGTATATTCTCAATAAATGATAACTTCAAAGAAGGAAAATACAAAGGCAGCTGATGAGAAGATTGCAATAATATTGAAGAAAATAGGTGATTACAATAGCACTAGGGGATTTGCAATATTTATGGTCAACAGAAAGTTCAGCTACTTACTAAACTAAGAGGTTTTATGCTGAATGAAGTGTAATCAGCCTCATGGATGCATTTGAAAGTAAAGATTTCTGGCCCATAGAATCTCCAGAATTTTGAATTTTTAGGTGCTTGCACATAAAATTTTGAAGCTCAAACAGAGTCAATAGGATAAAGCATTTTGTCAGATGTTAGGGTGAACATGTCAAAGCCTAATTCAGAACCTGTACCTAGAGTTGGAATAAGAGAGATACAGATGCAAATAAACAGTTAAAATCCAAAATGACCCTCACTATAATTCTAGGTGCAAAAGAAGAGGGAAGACTGGGAGAAGGACTAACTCCTGGAAATTCTCACACAACTGGTGATGAAAGTCTTGAAGGATGAATAAGAGTTCAGTATATTGTCTTGGAAGCAAGATCTTGGAGGAGTAAATGGAAGCCACACTAACCTCCTCCCAGGACCACCTGGAATTACAACTAAACTGTAGAGAAATCACCCAGAACAAACAACTGAATAATAGTGAGAGAGGAACCTTATAACCTCAGACAGAAGAATCACCTTCAGCACAGCCTGTCTGGTAAGGAGTGTGGTGGAGACTTGAGATGGCTGACTGGGTGCCCGTAGGTAATGCCAGAGGAATAGTTAAGGAACTGGTTGGATCCCCCTGAGAACTGTGGGGTATAAACCCTAAGCTTGGATACGCAGCCTAGAGCACCAGAGCCCAAAAGGTACACATATAAAAACTAGCAGCTAAAAGCAGCAGGATTGCTCTCTGTCAGAGGCCGACAGCTGGCTGGAGATGCAAAGAGCCTTTTAAAAGGCTAATGTGCAAGTTTTGATTTGAAGCCACATACCCAAGGCTCTAGCAAAGACAGGTAAGAATGGGCTGGAGATGTCTGAGGAGAGACTAGGTATGGAAGCTTTATGGAGAGAATTGAGAGAGTAGTCCCAGAATCCTGGTGCTGAGTCATCCCCCATATGGCAGCAACCACCCCGATCTGCCAGAACATTCCCCTCTGAACAGCAGCAGCCTGAGGGGAAAAATAGCTCCAACCCCCGGAATAATTCTGCCCCACTCTATGGGGTGTACGTCTGACTACTGAGGGCAGAATGACAACTGAAGTAGATAGTCCTGGACAGTAGTTTGCTGGAAGTCTCAGAGCAAGCTGCCTAAGGTGAGACCAGGTGAACATCTGACATCACCAGAGGTGGATCCAGAAATGAAAAACAGTGGTAATTATAGAGGCTACTGAGACAAAATCCACTGTGGTCTTCCCCATGACTAGTGATATTTTCTTTCTTGCACAGCTTTGTAATATTCATTTCTTGTCCATCGAGTTTATGCACATTAAATTATTGGATTTTCTACTATAGTTTATTTCTCTATAATCTCTTTACACCCTTATTAATACTGGTTCATTTGCTGTTGATAGTGGGATTGCAGAGGGCAGAGAGATATTATTGAGGGTGTTGGTTTGTTACCTTGACTTTGTGGTTTTGTTCTGGCAGTATCTGCACAACAGCATACAAGATATGGTGGGTGGAGTGAACCTCAGTTAACCAGATAGAGGGAAGGAACCATGAAAGAACAATCTAACCACAATCAAATCTCAATTACATCCAAAGAGCCAACATGAATGGCATAAAGGGCATCCTAAGAGCATCAAGTTCAGGAGAACAAGAAGACTGCACTGCTGAATCTCACAGATGTCCTAACATAGAAGTTCACACCACAAACTTAGAGGGTCAAAAAAGATCAATTTAAGAAGCAGAGGCAAACAAGAAGAGTCTCACAAGTAATGGAAAGACAAAGAGACAACCCCCAAATGAAAGGAAAGGAGGAATCCTCAGAGAGAATGCTAAATAAAATAGAGGCAAGTCAATTATCAGATACTGAGTTCAAAACAATGATTATAAGGAAGCTCAATGAGCTTACTGAGAATTGCCAAAAACTACAGGGAAACTACGATGAACTCACTGCAAACTATGTCAGCATAAAAAAGGACATAGAAACTATCAACAAGAACCAAGAGGAAGTGCAGAATACAATTTCTGAACTGAAAAACACAGTAGAAGGATTTGCAACAGGTTTGATGAAGCAGAAGATCGAATCAATGAGCTGGAGGATAAGGTAGAAAAAACTCTCAGACAGCAATAAAAGGAAAAAAAAGACTCAAAAAAGAACAAAAACATTTTAAGGGAGCTACAGGACAACATGAAATGTAATACTATCCATATAATAGAGACACCAGAAGAAAAAGAGCAAGAGATAGAAAACCTGTTTGAAACAGTGATGATGAAAAACTTCCCTAATTTGATGAGAGAAAAAGTCAAATGAATTCAGTAAGCAGACAGTGTCCCAATCAAGAGGAACACAAAGAGGCCCACCCCAACAAACATCATAATTAAAATGGCAAAATTCAAAGACAAAGAGAGAATCTTAAATGCAGCAAGAGAGAAACAGGAAGTAACATACAAAGGAATTCCAATAAGACTAGTAGCTGATTTCTCAGTGGAAACACTACAAACCAGGAGGGAATGGCAAGAAATATTCCAAGTAATGAAAAACAAAGGGCCACAACCAAGACTCCTCTACCAAGCAAGCCTCTCTGTTAAAATGGAAGGTGAAATAAGGAGCTCCCAAGACAAAAGAAGGCTAAAAGAGTATTCCTCCAATGAACCACCACTGCTAGATATGGTAAAGGGAATGCTTTAAGAGGAAAAAAAAAAACAACAGTGAGAGAGAGAGGAGCACAGGTACAAGGGGGATAAAATGGCAATGAATAAGCATCTATCTATAATAACTTTAAATATAAATAGATTAAATGCTCCTATCAAAAGACATAGGGTACCTGAATGTATAAGAAAAGATGACCCACACATATGTTGCCTACAGTAGACCCACCTCAGGACAAAAGACCTACACAGACTGAAAGTGAAGGGTTGGAGAAAAATATTCCAAGCAAATGGACAGGAAAAAAGACAATGTAGCCATCCTTATATCCAAGGGCTTCAAAACAAAGGCCATAAGAAGAGACACTGAAGGACACGTCATAATACTTAAGGGAAGAATCCATCAAGAAGACATAAACAATATAAACATATATGCACCCAACATAGGAGCACCCAAATATAGAAGGAAAATCTTGGAGGACTTCAAGAAAGACATAGACAGCAAAACACTTAGGGGATTTTAACAGCCCACTGTCAATAATGGACAGATCTTCCAAACAAAATATCAGCAAAGAAGCAAAGTTCATATTCTTTTCAAATGCACATGGAACATTTTCAAAGATAGACCACATGAAAGGACACAAAACAAGACTCAACAAATTCAATAAAATTATAAGCATATCAAGCATTTTCTCAGACCACAAGGGCCTTAAACTAGAAACCAACCTCTAGGAAAAAAACTTGAAGACACTCAAATTCATGGAGATTGAATAGCATGCTATTAAACAATGAATGGGGTAAGAATTAGATCAAAGAAGAAATCAAAAAGTTTCTGGAAACAAATAAAAATGAACTCACAATAGTCCAAAACTTATGGGACACAGCAAAGGCAGTCTTGAGATGGAAGTTCATTGTGATACAGGCATACCTAAAATAGATATAAACATCTCAAACAAACAACTTAACCCTACATCTACACGAATTGGAAGAACAATAACAGACAAAGCCCAGAGAGAGTAGAAGGAAGTAAATAACCAAGATCAGAAAAGAATTAGACAACGTAGAGACTGAAAGAACAATTCTTAGGATCAATAAATCCAGGGGCTGGATTACTTTTCTTTGAAAAGATAAACAAAACCAAAAAGCTTTTAAGCAGACTCATCAGAAATAAAGAGAGAGGACACAAATAAGCACAATCAGAAATGAAAGAGGAGAGATCAAAACTGATACCACATTAAAAAAAAGGATTGTAAGAAATTACTATGAACAATTATGCCAAGAAATTTGAAAACCTGTGTGAAATGGAAAAATTCCTAGAACAATATAATTTTCTATAACTGAATGAAGAAGAAACAGAAAGCCTGAACAGACCAGTAACACCTGGTGAAATCAAAGCAGTAATCAAAAAACTTCTGGCACACAAAATCCCTGGACTAGACAGGTTCACAGGAGAATTTTTAGAAACATTTAAAGAAGAGCTAACCCCTATCCCTCATAGACTATTCCCAAAAAAAGTCCAAGAAGAGGGAAAACTTCTAAATTCTTTTTGTGAAGCCAGCAATCATCCTAATCCCAAAGCCAGATAAAGACACAACAAAGAAAGAAAACTACAGGTTGATATCACTGATGAACATAGATGTTATAATTCACAACATGATATTAGCAAATCACATCCAGAAGTACATTATAAAGATCATACACCATGATTAAGTGGGATTGATTGCAAGGATACAAGGATAGAACAATATTCACAAATTGATAAATGTAACATATCATATAAACAAAAGAAAAGACAAAAATCACATGATCATATCAATAGATGCAGAAAAAGCATTTAATAAGGTACAGCACCAATTGGTGATAAAAACACTTAGCAAAGTTGGAGTAGAGGTAGTATACCTCAACATAATAAAGGCCATATATGAGAAACCTACAGCCAGCATCATACTCAATGAGCAAAAACTAAAAGCTTTCCCATTGAGATGAAGAACAAGACAAGGATGTCTTCTTTCACCACTTCTAGTCAACATAGTATGGAAGCCCTAGCCACAGCAATCAGACAAGAAAAAGAAATAAAAGGCATCCAAACTGGAAAGGAGGAAGTAAAACTGTCATTGTTTGCATGTGACATGACAGTGTACATAGAAAATGCTATACATTCCACCAAAAAACTACTCAACCTAATAAGCAAATTTAGTGAAACAGCAGGATACAAAGTCAATATTCAGAAATTGAAGGTATTTTCATACACCAACAATGAAATATGAGAAGCAAAAATCAGTACAAGCATCCATTTTCTATAGCAACAAGAAAACTAAAGTACCTGGTTATAAACCTATCCAGGGAGGTAAAAGACCAGTACTCAGAAAACTATACAATGCTGAAGAAAGAATTAAGGAAGACACAAATAAATGGAAGCATATATTGTGTTCATGGAATGGAAGAATTAACATCATCAAAATGTACTCACTACCTAAAGCATTTTATAGATTCAACACAATCTCTATTAAAATACCAATGACGTATTTCATAGGTATAGAACAAACATTTCAAAAATTTATATGGAACAATAAATGACATCAAATAATCTCAGCAATTTTGAGAAAGAAGAGCAATGTAAGAGGGATCACAATACCCAACATTAAATTATTTTACAAGGCCACAGTAATCAAAACAGTCAGGTACTGGCATAAGAGCAGACACACAGATCAATGGAACTGAATAGAGAGCCCAGAAATAATCCCAAGTCTCTATGGTCAATTAATATTTGAA
This sequence comes from Anoura caudifer, assembly GCA_004027475.1. Classification (NCBI taxonomy): domain Eukaryota; kingdom Metazoa; phylum Chordata; class Mammalia; order Chiroptera; family Phyllostomidae; genus Anoura; species Anoura caudifer. The sequence continues at coordinate 328,845 of PVKU01001003.1, read as the reverse complement.
AAATGGGGCAGAAACATAAAATGTAGTAAAAATAGCCTCTTCAGCAAATGGTGTTGGGAGATGTGGATAGCTACATGCAAAGAATTGAAAGTCAAACACCAACTAACCCCATAAACAAAAATAAACTCAAGGAGGATAAAAGACTTAAATATAAGTCATGATACAATAAAACTCCTAGAGGAGAACAAAGGCAGCAAAGTCTCAGATATTCCATTAACCAATATTTTCACTGATATGTTCCCTAGAGCAAGGGACATAAAGGAAAGAATAAACAAATGGGATCTCATCACAATAAAAAGCTTCTGCATGGCTAAAGAAAACAGTATTAAAATAAAAAGAGAACCAACTGTATGGGAAAACATATTTGCCAATAATACCTCAGACAAGGGTTTAATCTCCAAAATAAATAAAGAACTAACACGACTCCACTATAAGAAGACAAGCAACCCAATTAAAAAATGGGCAAAGGACTTGAACAGACACTTCTCCAAGGAGGACATACAGAGGATCCAGAGACATATGAAAGGATACTCAGCATCACTAGCCATCAAAAAGATGCAAATTAAAACCACAATGAGATACCACTTCACACCAGTCAGAATGGCCATCATAAAGAAAACAAGAAACAACAAGTGTTGGAGAGGTTGTGGAGAAAAGGGGACCCTAGTGCACTGTTGGTGGGATTGCAGAGTGGTACAACCACTATGGAAAGCAGTATGGAATTTTCTAAGAAAACTAAAAAATGTATCTACCTTTTGACCCAGCAATTCCACTGCTAGGATTATATCCTAGGAACCCTGAAACACCAGTCCAAAAGAACCTGTGGACCTGTGTGTTCATAGCAGCACAATTTACAATAGCCAAATGTTGGAAGCAACCTAAGTGCCCATCAGTATATGAGTGGATCAAAAAATTATGGTACATTTACATGATGGAATACTATGCAGCATAAAGAAAGAAGGAGCTCCTACCCTTAGTGACAACATGGATGGATCTAGAGAGCATTATGCTAAGTGAAATAAGCCAGCCAGAAATACCAAATGATTTCACCTCTAAGTGGAACCTAATCAGCAAAACAGACAAGCAAGCAAAATAGAACCGGAGACATTGAAATAAAGAACAGACAGTAGCAATAGGGGAGGTAGGAGGCAGTAACAGGGCGTAAAGGAGGACAGGTCAACAAGGAACATGTATAAGGGACACATGGACAAAGCCTAAGGTGGGTAGGATTAAGGGTGGCAGGTGGGGATTGCTGGTGTGGGTGTGTGTGGTGGCCAGTAAAGGGAGACAATTGTATTTGAACAGCAATAAAAAATGAGAAGAAAAATATTAATAATTTTTTTTTTTAAAAAGAGTTCAGTATTATAAGAAGGAACAGAACACACTCAGGAGAAGGAACAGTATTTGTGAAGTTGTAAAGAACCATGGTGAGGGGCAGTTTCAATGAATCAGCAGAAATAATATGAAGTGAGTTGGTAAAGTGGAAGTAGAAATGTTCTAAAAATTAGAAACAGCATGACAGAGAAGCTGAAGTGCTGATAGGTTGGTGGCAGCGGTTGGACTAGAGGAAAACAGGATTAATGAGAATTTTCATGTTAATCACAGGATTTAATATTTTAACTAATTACTGAAAAAGTAAGCCATGTACAGTGTTAAAAAAATTAAAACTTCATGAAAGAGTAGATGATTATGTCAAAACTTCCCTAGTTTGCTTCACTTGGGGCAGCTCTTAACAGTTTCCAGTGTTTCATCTCGGAAAATTTCCATGAATGTACAGTCATTGCTCTCTAAAAGCTATCATTGTGTTCGTTGATCCCTCCATCCACCAGTCTTATTTGTTCTTTTCCTCTGAGAACCCTAATACACTATCTCTCTATTGCCTGTTATCTATCTAATCTTAAAAAATACTAATAGATTTATGGTATGCTAATGGCTTTATATAGTATACTTTTGGCTTTGTACTCCTACTTTACTTTCAAGTATATGAGCATGCTTCATATGAATATAAAATGGTGTGTGTCTTCTGTCGTTTAGCTCATTTAGGTGGATTGAACACTTGAGCTGCATTGAGCATCCTCATCCATACTCTGTGCATGTGTGGGAATACATCCATGGCATACCTTTCTAATAGCAGAATTGAGAGTAGAACAGGTAGAAGCTTATTACATTTTGGTAGGAATTGCTAAATTCTTCTGCAAAATGTTTACAGAAATTTAAAAAAACTGGTATCAGTTGTATAAGAGGGTTTGTTTTTCTACATTCTTGCCACCATTTGTCATGGTCAGGTAAAAAAAATAGAAACTCATTGTTTTTGAAATTTACATTTCTTTAAATATGTGTGGAAATTAGAATTTGACATCACTGGTTTATTTTGTTTGAATTAATATAAACATGTTCATTTAGTTTTTGGTCTTTAAAAAACTTCCAGTGTGCTGATGATACAATAAAATCCAATGTTAAATCAAATTTGGATAGAATGCAAAATACAATTGGTGTCCAGTCCTGGGGTCCTTGACCCCAGGGCTGTTGGCTCTACAGGCTCCATTAGTCATTTGATTAACCTCAGAGTAATATGACTGCATTTGATGTGATGTGGTTCTGGAACTACGAGAATCTTAGCAGGAATTTGTTTTTGTTTAAAATTAAGCATGAAACGAAGTGTAAATTTTTATTAAACTATCTATAAAATTTTAATAATATTATTGTTTTAAACAAAGACAGTTTTTCTGCTATAGAATTACTTATTATATCATATAGGAATGAATCCAATAACAAAATTGAAAGCTGTTATAATTATTTATAAAATAAATTATAAAGCCTCTTTGACAGCCATAAACAATGGCTTAAGTGCATGGAGAGATAGCTTATATTTATGCAGGTTAGATAGACTCAGTGTTTTAAAGATATCAAATTTTTCAAATTGAATTATATATTCATCATAATTTAATACAAATTCAAATAGGTTTTTGGTAGAAATTAATAAGTTAAATCTAAAATTTACATAAAAATGCAAAAGGCTAAGAATAGCTAAGACATTCACGAAAAGAAGAACTAAGTGGGAGGACTCAATCTAACAAATTTTATGAATTATTATAAAACTATAGTAATAAAGAACATAGTGTTTATGAACAGGGATATATGAACAGGGATATAAAAACAGGTCAATGGATAAAAACATATGTGCACATACACAGAAATGATGCTGCAGAAGTAGATGGTTAAATTTTCAACAAATGATTATGAGAAAATTGGGTATCTTTATAAAGAAAAATGAAATTGACACATCTGACAACATAGCCAAGATCAATTCTAGCTGTATGAAAAGCATAAATGTAATAAAACCATAAAATTCTCACAGTGTTATATAGTAGATTATCTTCATGCTCTCAAAGCAGGAGATTAATTTCTTAATCTCCTTAATTATTAAAAAACAGGTTGATAAAAAGTGGCTACATCAGAATTAAGATCTTTTATCAAAAGAAACAATATAAGAATGGAAAGAGGAACTATGTAGTGAGTGATAATTATATATCAATATCCATATCCAAATCTGCATCCATATTTATATATCGAAAAAGAATAGTGTATTGAATTTGCAAATCATACCTACAAATCAATGAGAAAATTATAATGATAAAAGAGGGGGTAAAATATAAATGAGAACCTCATAAAAGAGGAAATCTCATTGGCCATTATAAATGCAAACATTGCAAATTTTTTTAATCAGGAAAGTGCACACTAAGACTACAATGAAATATGAGGAGGGAACCCCAGAATATAGAATTATCTTATGGAGGGTGCGCCCTTTTTTAGTACAGTCTTTCTCTACCAGGTGAGTGTTCTAGCAACCCATCTGTATCAATGTAGCAGCTGGCACTGTTGGGAGAGGCTGTGTTCAGCTTCAGTGTATTTTTTGGAAGACTTTTTCAACACATTTGCTCATTTCATGATGGGTGATTTACAAGCTCACCTGCTGACACCACACTGAGTGTTCAGCAGCTTTTGAATGAAAATGGCATGACTCCTGTGCATTACCCTTCCTGTTCACCCAATCTCTGCCAGAGTGAATTTTTTTTGTTTGTTTGTTCCTTGGATGAAGAAAGTCCTCAAAGGCAAATATTTTGCTGATGTGGAAGAGTTGAAACAAAAAATGGCAGAAGCACTAAAAGGCATCAAAGTCGGCAAGTTCAAAGGCTGTTTTGAGCAGTCTTGATAGATGTATTACATCAAATGGAGAGCACTTTGAAGGTCGCTAAAGTTTAAGCATGTAAGAATAAGTACACAATTTGTATAAATAGATTCCATATTTTGGGGGACCTCTCATGTACATTTACAAAAATGGGTAAAATTAAAAGACAAAGGTATGAATTGTTGACAAGATTTAAATTATAAGAAATCTTTAGAATTATAGATAGTAGTCCCACCCTTATCTTCAGGGAATACATTCTAAGACCAGCAGCAGATGCCTGCAACCGTGGATAGTAGCAAATTCTTTATACAGTGTTTTTTCTTATTACATGCATATATAACATATAGTATAATTTATAAATTAGGCACAGTAAAAAGTTAACAATAACTAATAAAGGTAACAATTATAATAATATAATCTAATTAATTTTATGTGAATGGCTTTTTTGACCATTATTAAGTAAAATATGTGTTACTTGACAACAAGTGCTATGATAACCACAACATTCAAGTTGGTAACCGAGAGGGCAATTATGTGACTAATGGGCTGGACCAGGAGTGTATACAGCACGGATAGTTGCACAAAGAGATGACTCATGCTCAGGGTAGGACAGAAAGGGAGAGTGAGAGATTTTGTCATGCTACTCATTGCAATTTAAACTTATAAATTGCTTATTTCTGTAATTTTCTATCTGATATTTCCAAACCTTGGTTGACACAGTTAACTGCAACTGTAAAAAGTGAAACTGGGGATAAGGAAGGACTACTGTATTTACTAGACAGAAGAGTGTGTATTGGTTTCCTAATGCTGATGTAATTATCTATCACAAATGTAGTTGCTAAAAACAATGAGATTTACTCTGTTACTGTTTTTGGAAGCCAGAAGTTTAAAGTCAGTTTCACTGGACTCAAGTTAAGGGTTAAGGTGTCAGTGGGGCTGGCCCCTCTGGAGACTCTATAATTTAGCTTAACAATGTTATTTCCACTAATAAAAATAGTACTTAGAATCCAAGGGAGTAGCTGAAGAAATCAGGTCCATCATTGAAAGCCTATTAGTCAAAGTATAGGGTGCAATTTTGATATAGTTATATAGGAATGCAAATGAGAGATTTTGTGGTTTGTATGTTACAAGAATACAACAGTCTCTACCCTATTTCCCCTTCAGAGAAAATATGCCAGATAACTCAGGGGGAGGCTGTTCCTGTGGGTGCCCAGGTAAAACCAGTTTTTCATATGGTTTAACAAGAAAGTGCTAATTGCTTAAATGCTCTTGGTAAGCATCATAAGTATTTGAAATATGGCATAATTTTGCTGTGATTTCAGCAATAGGTTACAGTAAAAGTCACATGGAGAGGATATTAAGGAAGCCACAATTCATGAACATCTGAAGAAAGCCAGCATCAGTTATTTCAACACATGCAATTGGTGGGGTGCATCCTGAGAATGTGTGATACTCCATAAATGAAGAGATGTCATTAAAAAGACAGAGATTAGCTTTTTAGAGTGTGGCCTGGATGAGTTAAGTGGCTGGGTTTCTGGTGGTTGGCCAGGCAACACAATCATAAATTGCCATGTGAGGGTTCCAAATGTTGTTGGCTGGAGAAGATGATGCTGCCTGAACCCTTGACATTGCCACTTAATTACACTGTTAAGCTGGCCGATTCTCCTTAGGTAGTCAACCTCAGAGTGACAGGCATGGAGCTTGTAAAATGGTCACCCCCAAATCTCGGCTACTCATCCATTCTGAGATTAGACACTTGCTGACAGTGGCATTCTGACTATTTCTTTTTCTTGGATAAAGAAGGTGTATGACTGCTGAAGTGGCAGAGTAAATGGGCACATGACACACCTGCAGAATTGATGTGACTCAACTATTAAGGCTAAAGCAGAGTAAAGCCAAATAAATAGACAAGTGGGGAAACAAAAAACATACTCTTTATGTTGGGACTAGTTTCAGGATTAATGCTCTTACATTCAAATTGTAGAAAAGTTGGGGACCTTTGGCTCAAATATTCTGAAATTTTTTTTTCAAGTGGAAATGGTGCTCTATATCATTATCAGGAATGTATTTATTTTGGCTCTGTCATTTTCTTAAGTCATAGACAAGGAATTTACAATGAGAGAACCACTTCATAAGGAAAGGATTCAGAAAATCACCTATTTCAAAATCTACCTGAGACCTGGTGACAAATTATAACAAGATTTCAGCAAGCCAATTTTTAACAAAAGCACTAAAAATACATTCAGAATTTTTTTTGGCCAAGATTAATATATTGCTGACAAGATAATATATTGTTGAACTTATTTACTTGTATTTTTCAGACTACAAAATGAACCTAGGTTTTCAAGGAGGAAAATAGGAAAAAAATTTGAAGTGAAAAATGTGGTAAAATATTCAATAATATAAATAACATAATATTTCATCAATGTAAATGTAAACAGAACTCAACAGCAGCATTAACAACCATTATTCCTCCCAAATTTGGGGGAGTGGGTGCATCTTATAGTCCAAAAATATGGTAATAACTGATTTGTATTAGAAGTCTCATTTCTTTATAGTCCTGCCACAGGTGTTTGAAATACTCAAAGCTTTGGGGGATAGTCAGAAATAAACCAAAAGAAATTTCAATAGCAACTACCTGATGAGGTTGTAGAAACACAGAAAAACTCAAATTCTGCAAATTTGGGAATTGTCATTATCCACAGATTAAAAATGAATTGGCAAGTATAACTCACTTGTTAAAGGAGGATAATATTCCAGTGCTTGATATGAATAAAACATGTAGGATGCATGTAGACAGAGCCAAGATATTTGAATGTCAGGATGTCATTGATAATGGAAGGCTGGCTATCTTATTAAATCTCTTATCTTTGGCACTAGGAACTCTTGCTCTTTTCCTTGAATTTCCATATTGGAATTCTTTACATTTTTTTCTTCAACTGAAGACTCAAAACTAATCTATGCTTATCTTTAAAAAGCCTCAGTATTGAATTTAAAATTTACCATGGATTTTTGGAGACTATCGATCATTGTGTGTTTGTGAATGTCATATCCTATAAATAAGTAGGTTTGGAGAGAGGGGATGATTCTTAACCTCCAATTTGATATGTGAGTAGTGTTTTTTTCCTTCCTTCCTTCCTTCCTTCCTTCCTTCCTTCCTTCCTTCCTTCCTTCCTTCCTTCCTTCCCTCCTTCCTTAATGAATCCTGGACTAATAACTAATCCTGGTGTAGCAATTTCTATTGGTCTCTAGATTTCTACCTGTCTTGACATTTATCCTATGCAGCAAGTTTAATCTGATGAATAAGAAATAGGTAAACTCCTGTATAATGTGACTTGAGAGGCTAACAGACAGCAGTCCCTGCTCCCAAAACTAGGCCAGTCTTCCATAACAACCTTGACCTCTTATTGAGTATATTCTTTTTTTTTAAGGTTTTATTTATTTATTTTTAGAGAGAGAGGAAGCAAAGGAGAAAGAGAGGAAGAGAAATATCAATGTGTTTGCTTCTTGCATGCCCCCTACCAGGCATTGGGGGACCTGGCCCACAACCTGGGCATACACCCTGACTGGGAATTGAACCAGAAACTCTTTGGTTTGCAGGCCCATGCTCAATCCACTGAGCTACACTAGCCAGGGCTTATTGTGTGTATTCTATGTTCAATTATTTCATGTATCCATTTGGGGACTCAAAGTATGCATTTCTATGCAAACACCAGCCTTCTTATTTTATTACTTCATTTGTGAATTGGCCAATAAAAAATAACTGCCCCACCAGCATTTACTCAAACAGGAGGAGGTATACTGCTAGCTTCAAGAGATACAGAGTAGTGCCTTTTAGATATGGGTGAGACCCACAAGCTCACCCAAGACCTTCTCTCTCCTGGCTCTCTGTGACAGCCCTCAGTTCAGCATTCAACTGAACATCTAGTTGTGGAAATATCTGTCCTCCTGGTGAAAGGATGTGTAATTTGAGTTCCTTTCCTTGACCACTCTTACTCATTTCTTTGTTCAAAGGTGGAAATAGTTTGCAGTTTATGCAGAAATGGCACTGCAAAACACACAGCTCCTACATGGCAGAGCCCAGACTATACCCCTGAAGGGCTTGACTTCAGAGCCCAGGCTTCCTTTACTGTCCAACTCTGCCTTCCATTACTCCTGTGAGGCTTTAAGAGGCTTTTTGGTTTTCAATATAATTTTTTATTGTGGAATTCTTGGTTCGAAGGAAATCTCAGACTGAATTTCAATACCTAAATAAGTAAAATTAGTGGATTTTTGGATCTTGAATACCTGAGGCTTAGTCCTCTAGACATCTCTATTTTCCCTCCATATTGGAAGGTTCCTGTATCAGGACTTTCTGAGATTGGTTGTATACTATGTGTGTTGTACACCTCTAGAGTGTGCCACTGACATTGTGGAAATGAGATCTACTATCTCAAAAGTGTTCTAAGCAGCCCACTGATTACATAGGAGAAGACCTGTGTTATTCTTCTGAGTTAGTTCCCAAACCGTGTTTATTTTGCAAGTGTCAGAACTGCTGAAAAATATCTCTTCTTGAGCTTTTATCATAAACATGGTGACTATACCTCATCCTTCAGCAGTGTTTAGTAAGAAGGAGACAGGTGCTAAGAGTTCAAGGGTGTGAGAAGTGAAAGAGATAACTGGCAGAGGGGATGGTATAGAGCAGTGGGTCTCTCTGATGTCAGAGAAAAGAGAGCAACCAGTAAAACATCCCAAATGAGCTTTCCTCTCCTTCATACATTTCCCCAGGCAAACCAGTTTTTGTGCTTGGGCTGGTTGAGGGGCAGCTTGCCATTGTTTTGCCTCTTATAATCACACTTACAGAACCAGTTCCAAGACTGGAGAATGAGTAGAGAAATCCTAACTCCCAAAGACACAAGCACAGTCGTGAAGGAATTATAAGTACATTTAAAATTTCTTTAATAATAGTATGATTATGCTATTTTCATAAAGTTAAAATTTTGTGATGTTTTAAAACAAACATTTTCCTTTTCCTTCATACCTCCCCAATGAAAAAGAAATTCTTAAAAAAATAAATTTATTTTCCCATCACTTTTCTTTTCACTTATAATTATTGACCTTTTAAAAAAGCTTTTGGTTTACAAGGTATAAAAACTGTTGTCTAATAGCTCTAATAACTTTTGGACCATTTTATCTAACAGATTATATTAGGATGATATCTTGATCAGTAATCTTTGGTGTGTATAATTGTCATTAAAGTTAGCAAAATGCTCAGTACTCATTATATCATTCTTGCCACACATATGTGAGTTGTATGGAGTGGAAATAAGTTTTGTGACCTCTATTTTTTTAGTTGCTGATGTATATTCACATAATATTAGTCCATTAACCAAATGATATATAACTTATTTACATGTTTGATTCTTATTTTTTTTTAAGTAATTTAAAGCTAGTCTGAATACCTAGAATTCACTCTGGATTTTCTTCAAACCTTTGAGGATTTAATACTGTAATTTGTATTTTATGCCAGCCCACCCAAGGTGTTAGTAGAGATGGAATCTCTGATAGTTTAGTTTTTCAAGATCTCTTATATTACCTTTTTCTATTAGGCTCTATAAATATTTCAATATATGTCCAAATAGAATACCAGTTGAATAAAAACCATTGGTTTAAACTAATGTGATATTATTTCTTATTAAGTAATATTTAATGTCAGAAGTGTCTGATAAATGTAGTTAACACTTCAAATACTTTTTATATGAGAGCCAAGCAAAATAATTCATGATTTTAATAAAAGCTTAAAATACCATCTGTTTTATCATTTTGGTATAGGATGTGTCAGTGACCTATCTATCTGTAAACTCTTCTATAAGCCGATTGTATTTTGCTGCTGAATTATGTAGCTTGTAAAACAATGAGTGGGAATGAAATATTTAAAAATATGTGAAATAGGTTTAACATTCTTATTGGATTGGAAGCCTTGGATGCTATACTACTTTTATAAAGATTTGCTTTTTATATGGTAGTAATCAATTACTATAAGGGCAGAATGGTTAATAAAGTCTTCTCATCTATCCTGCCAGAATTGAGAACTTGAATTATGCAAAATGCCAGTCATATTTTTGTTGGACTAGGATTTAAGATGACCAGAGGATTAACTGTACATGCTGTTTAGAAAGGCACTAATCTGTGTCCTCTAATTTGTGATGATCAGGAACTCTACCTTTCTAAGATTCCCTTTCCAGATATTTTGTTATCAACCTGTACAATGACACTGTCCTCTGTTGATACAAGTTCCCCTGGTGTGAATTACACATTTAATCATGTCTTAGTTAATTTTACGCTAATGTGAATTAACTTAACCACCCTCTTATTCTTCCGAGTCACAAAATGAGAAATGGATGGGAGAAAAGATTCTCCCTGGCCTCCACTTAGGGGATGCTAAGTGGACAAACACTAGCATGAGGTCTCTAGATAATTTGGGAAAGCAGTGAATGACACCTGGCTCCAAGAACTAAATGGAAATTTTGAAAGAATTTTTCTGACTTAATATTTTCTTCTAGAACTGTCCCTGAAACTATGACTGCATATTCTCAAAACATTGCAGCATCTTGTGGTACCTATAAACAAAAGCATTTGGTATGTTATATGCCAATTTTTATACTTTAAAATCTGATATTTGAAGGAGTTTTTTTCTAGAATGTCTTAACACAACAAAAACAAAAACTTACAGCACACAGAGAGAAACAAGAGGAAGCAACTGTAAAGCATCAAAGAAATTTGTTTTTATTAAAATAGAAGCAGGAAAAATAAGGAGAAAATATAATCTTACTAAATTTTTATGCTACCTAATTTAGTCCTTATAATTAATTTTTCCCTTTGAAAGAGCAGAATGCAATTAAGTGTTTCTCAACTTTTCTTTTTCTTTTTTTTTTTTTCAAGAGATTTATGGCTGTGAGGATTTTACCTATCTTCTGATTTAGTGTCTGGGTATCCCCCTAAGGGAAAAAAACTCCCTTGACAAGCCCAGGCAGTCTTGGTCCCTGGAGGTCTTCCAATAATATAGTCAAGCAAATATAAGGAAGAAGCCAGTAAGTCTTGGAAGCAGTCTTCATAATTTTCTGTCCTTCTTCAACACTTGGAGTTATTCTGATAAAGCCATACTGTCTCATGAACTTGGTTTGCTAAACTGCTGAAACTAAGGTGAAGATAATTGACAAGAGATGAAAGGGCCTGGATGGTGGCTGGGAGTATTGGGGGTGGGAGCACATTTAGAGCAGCAAACTGTTGGATTACATAAGTAGAGGCAGCCAGCCTTCAACACAATTGTGGGACTGCTCTTTCAGGTGCTAAACCATGTGGGAGTAAATTTCAGGTTGCTTTCAGATTGCAGAAACAACACTTTCATGTTCCATTGTTTCCTTCCATCAGTTTCTACTGCCAGACTCCAGTGGTATAACAGGGCATGAAAGTGCCCATTTTACTGTGTTCTGGGATTACATCCTACAGGATGAGAGCCCAGCCAGTGTCTGGCCAGGCACTCTGCATTTTCACAAAAATCCAGCTGCACTGTGGAATAAATGCTCTTAAATTAGGAAGGCTTCTGATAAACCGAATATTCCAGGAACACTTAAGCAGATTGGGCATATGTTGAACAGCTTTGCAAAAAGTCACTGCCTGTTGATCCAAGTGAGTTGCTGATCCCAGTGACTTCAGGATTCTACATAATTAATGAGGCTCTCACCGGGGTCTCCTGCCTTTCTGTATTCTTCCAAAGATCCCTCCGCCCTGGTGACACCAGTCTCAGGCCTGCTAGAATTATCCCTGACTTTGGGTCTTTGCTCATATATGAAATGTATTTGTCCGATCAAGAGTTTTATTTGTTTTACTATTTAGTTATTCCTAGGCTTGAGGTACTCATTTACTTTATAGTAAGCTGTGAAACTTTTTATTATTTTAATCAACACATTAAATCTAGAGAGTCATCTATATTTTATGAATTTCCAATTAGAAGTGAATTCCTAAAATTTTTCTCTAAACCATCTAAAGTGATGGTAGCCCAGTAACCCTAACATACTGGGGTTTCTGTCTACAGAGAGAATTGCACTCAATGATTTCAACATTACTTTGAATTTTCTGTAAAGTCCTGAATTCCTTTAGCGAAGAACCAATAGATGCCTTAGTATTAATACATGCAAAGTTCGCATAACAGCGTCTGTCACTTGGTAAACACCCAGTCAGTGTTAGCCTTTATTTTTTCCTCACTTTTTTTTTTTTGCAATTTCACAGTCAAGACAGAGAGCTAGAAATCCCTAGATTTTTTAAGTTACCAAACATGAAGTGGGCAGGTGAAATGATAATCAGCCTTGCTTCTCCATCTCTCTTCCAGGATCATTACCAAGTTTCCCTCATATCTGCTAATGCACATGCTCCAGAGGAAGAGAGAGAAGCACACTTCTTCCCACTTTTGGGAGATCATCCTGACCACCAATTTCCAGTTGAGAGCAGTGGATAGCCCCAGCCCATGAGCATCTGATCTTCCTTCTGCTGGAATTCATGAAACAACTACCTGCGCCTGTCCTCAGAGACACAGAGCACTTCCTCATCCTTAGGGATGACTCTCAGGGAAGATCAGATGGAGATTCTGGGTACTGGCCCACTGCTAGATGAACAAACTTAAAAATAAAATACAGGATACACAATGAACTGGAACCACAAAAATATCTGTGGGAAAACATTTTCATGTAAATCATGACTTACTTTCAAGACACTCATGTGAAATGTCTGATGTACATGATTTGTTGAAGACTTTTTAATGGCAACAGATGTGGTCATTGGCTAAAATACCAGTCTGTCAAATATGACTGATCAGGAAAATAGAGATCCATTTTTTTCTATGTTTCCTCTTGTGACACTTCACATCTATTCTCTCCTCTAGGGCAAAGGCAAGAAGATTTCGAGCATTCATCCAAAGCAGACTCATTCAGGGTTCCACCATAATTTCCCAAAACTGGATAAAATAACTATTACTGGGAAAATCCTGGCTTCTTGCATGAAAATCAAGGAAAATCCTGCTTGATTTTCATTAGAAGCACACTCAACACTACACATCGCTATTGTACGTGGTCCACATTACCTCTTTGAGTTTGTATAAATAAGCTTATCCATTTCATTTGCTCTAATTAGTTTGAAAGGCTAATAACCTCTTTAAAATATAAAAACAAATAAAATTAGGATTATAGAAAGTTATTTCATTTTAAGATATAACATATTTGTAACTTTGAAAAGGAGAGAACTACAGTAGGTAATTTTTTACTATCCCTACATGGTGTCACACTTACAGTATTTGTTTATTGCCAAGCTGCTGCTGCTTCTTCTTGTTCTTGTTATTGTTCTTGTTCTTCTTCCTTTTTTAAGGAGTTAAAGAAACACTCATCCATCCAAAATTCTTAATCACATCTTTGTGTTTGATAGGGATGATGATAAGTTTCTTTGTTACTAAGAATCTAAGTGGTGTCTTGCTGGCAAGCATAACCCTCTTTAGCATTTTTCATGGTACTATGTGTATAGTAGGAATGGATAAATAATGAAAAGCATTGCTTTTTAGTGCTAAGGAACATACTCCATGGATGGGATAGCATACGTCCCTTTTCTAGCCCAACTCCCTTTGCCCAAGGTTTATACCCAGACAGGTGGAAGTTGATGCTGCTGCTGCTCCCCAACATCACTTACAGAATGTTTCAGCTACAACAGCTGTGTAAATAAATATTGTTAATGGGTAGCTTGGATATTTTGCCGTGGATAAAGAGGTTTCTCTCTGTTCACCTGTCTCTCTTAGTGCTCTGCTCCACTTTCACTGTCTTGTATCTTCTGTCATGGTTACATTCTCATGTAAAACCTACATGGTAATCATTTGGCATGGAGACCTTCTCTGCTCCCAAGGTAGAAAGGAGGGCTCCTTAATTTGTTTAAATCCTGGTCCTCCCAAATGTTCTTAGGTTTATGTCTCAACCTATTTATATAAATAATATATTTATATATGTCCTAACACTAATTGACTATAATCTTTGAGTGTATTTGTCTGAGTTTATTAGGCCTGCAATCACAGAGTAACTGTAGACTGGGTGCCTTATAAACAACATAAATTTATTTCTCACAATTATAAAAAGTAGAAGTTCAGCATCAAGGCACTGGCAAATTCAGTGTCTGGTAATAGATTTCCTGGTTTATAGACTGTGCCTTTTCACTGTGTCCTCACCTGGCAGAATTAGCAAGGGAGCTCTCTAGGTCTCCTTCATGAGTATTAGTCCCATTCATGAGGGCTTCACACTCATGACCTAAGTACCTCCTGAAGGGCACACCTCCAAACACCATCGCCTTGATAATGAGGTTTCAATGTGAATTTTTAGTTTATAGCAGTTCTATTTGCACAGTATAGTGATTAAAACCCAAGGTGTTTATCTTGCTATCTTCATCATTCACTAGCTATATGATTCTAGGAAAGTAATTTAAACTCTTTCTGCCTCAGTTGCCAAAGCTGTGGAATGGAATATTAGTACCTATTTTACATGTATGTTATGATGTTTAAATGAGATTCATAGAGAGCATTTTGCATTTTACCTGCACATAGCAAACACTTAGTACATAATAGCCGGATAAATTATTATTATTTTTTGATGGGAGAGTAAAACTGTATTTGCAGATAGCATGGTTGGATATGTAGAAAATAAGGATACTAGGTCATTATACAAAAATCATGTTCTATGCAGTAGTGACAAGAAATGAGAATTTAAGTTTAAAACAGTACCATTAAAAATACAAATGTTTAGGAAAATATGGGCAAAACCTGTACTAACAACTACAAAACATTGCTGAAAAATTAAAGATGCAAAGAAAATGTGCAGTCCACGTTTAGGATCAGAAGATTCGATATCATTACTGTGTCGATCATCTTCAACTTTAATGATTGATTAAAATTCTAATGAAAATTCCAGTCACATAATGGTAGAAATTGACAGGCTTATTCTACATTTATATGGAAATGCAATATACTTCAAATAGGCAAAACAATTTTTTAAAATTTATTTTAATTGTTGTTCTTGTACAGTTTTTTGTCTTTTACTCCCATCCCAGCCCACTGCTCCAGCCCTCCCCACCTCCCTCCCATTTCCACCCCCCTTGTTTTTATCCATGTGTCCTTTATACTTGTTCCTGTAAATCCTTCCCCTTTTCCCCTGATCTTCCCTCCCCTCTCCCCTCTGGCAACTGTCAGTCTGTTCTCAATTTCAGTGTCTTTGGTTATATTTTGCTTGTTTGTTTGTTTTGTTGGTTAGGTTCCTGTTAAATGTGAGATCATATGGTATTTGTCCTTCACTGCCTGGCTTATTTCACTTAGCATGATGCTCTCCAGTTCCATCCATGCTGTCGCGAAGGGTAGGAGCTCCTTCTTTCTTTCTGATGCCTAGAATTCCATTGTGTAAATGTACCATAGTTTTTTGATCCTTTCATTTACTGATGGGCACCTGGGTTGCTTCCAACACTTGGCCATGGTAAATTGTGCTGCTATGAACATAGGGGTGCACAGGGTCTTTGGATGGGTGTTTCAGGGTTCTTAGGATCTAATCCTAGCAGTGGAATTGTTGGGTCAAAATGTAGATCCATTTTTAGTTTACTTAGAAAATTCCATACTGCTTTCCATAGTAGTTATACCAGTCTGCAATCCCACCAACAGTGCACTAGGGTCCCCTTTTCTCCATAGCCTCTCCAACACTTGTTGTTTGTTGCTTTGTTTATGATGGCCATTGTGACTGGTGATAGGTGGTATCTCATTGTGGTTTTAATTTGCATCTCTCCGATAGCTAGCAATATTGAGCATCTTTTCATGTGTCTCTGGATCTTCTGTATGTCCTCCTGGGAGAAGTGTCTGTTCAAGTCCTTTGCCCATTTTTTAACAGGGTTGCTTGTCTTCTTAGAGTGGAGTTGTGAAAGTTCTTTATATATTTTGGAGATTAAACCTTTGTCTGAGGTATCATTGGCAAATATGTTTTCCCATACAGTCGGTTCTCTTTTTATTTTAGAACTGTTTTCTTTAGCCGTGCAGAAGCTTTTTATTTTGATGAGATCCCATCAGAGAAATTATTTTTATTTGACCTCAGTTATTAACTTTTCTAAATCTTCTTTTCTATTGCACAGGCACTGTGATGCAAAATAATGATAATATGTTGTAATTTCTTTATTTTGAAAAGATAGAAGTAATATGCCCATTATGGATGAAGGGTGGAGTTATAGGCCAGCCTAAACTTAAGAAGTTGTGCAGTGAGCTCTAGGTGGAATCTCCTCTTTCTGGGTACTGCTTTTGTTCAGGTATCGTGGTAAGAAAAGAGAAGGGTCAGAAGTGTGGTGGACCAGGAGTGTCTATATCCAATTTGCTATAGTGGAAAAGAACCGAGTTTGAGGACCTGGCTTTACTCTGTGGTCTTAGTAAAAATAACTCTCAGTTTTGCATATCTGACAAATAGATACCCTAATTAGCCAATTTCCCAAGGTTGTTTTGATGATCAAATGCATTGGTCTAGTTGAGTGATCTACAGAGAATATACATATGGAAGTTATGATTGTTCTTTCTGTTACTGGTTAAGGCCCATGGAATGCTTGCAGGATTCCAGAAGGTAGAAAAAAGTGTTTTCCCCCTTCCAACCCAGTGAGTTATAAGCCTAAATTTCCATGTGCTAAGGGAAGCTGAGATATAATCAAGTTTATGCTACTTTTTTTTTTTTAACTTGGAACATAAATCCTCCTTAGGGAAAATTACTGTCCCAATTAAGAAATTTATTTGTACATGTATTTATGTAAAATACCTACATGCATAAAACAAAAACTTTGATGTCTTTCTGAGAATTTCAGAAAATTCTCACAAATTGTACATTATGAATAAAACTTATCTTTTGAGTTCTAATTTCTTTTTACTTTCTGTTCTTAATGGCAATTTTCTCTGTTCACTTAGCAAGTTTGACGGGTCTGCTTCCTGTATCAAATGTCAGGAATATGAGCTCCTGCCTTTGTCAAGCACACCCAGAGTGTCTGAATAAGAGACAGACCCTGGTTGCTTGCTGTAATCCCCCTTGGTTTGCAAGCTCCTTTAGAGAAGGGCCAGCACTGTACTTGGCTCTTTATAGGCAGTTAGTAAAGTTGCGTTTGCTGAACTGAGTCACTAAGTCCATATAAGACAAGATACTACCAGCTAAGCAGGATGTGTCAGTGAGACCACCGTGCAGGTGAGTAGCAATAGCAAAGTTCAATGCCAGGCAAAAGCCATTGTATTGCAGTGAGGATATGTTCACTTCAGAGTGGATGCTTCATTCTAGAATTACTCTGGCTCTTGTCTTAGCCACATGATCATCCACTTTTCAATTGAGGCTGATTAACAAACATTGAATTCCTGAGAAGAATAATGAAAAACAAGATTAGAAAAATCTAACAATTGACAATCTGCTAACATACTTTTTGGCTTCCTGCCTAATTTCTCCTTGGTCTCCTGTATCTCTTTTGGATTCTAGGAATATAGAACCAAAAGATATTTCCAAGGCAGAATTAACTTGCATTCCAGAAATTAGTAATGGAATCAGTGTTCATGTTGACACCTGTACAAATCTCACTTGAATGTCTCCACGTTTATATTTCATAAGGTAAAGCTTTTTAGCTGTAGGGAAAGAGTCAGAGCTGATCTGTCCTGAGGCATTGATATGGCTACTTTCATGGCACAAAAAAACTTTCTTCATCTGGTTTTTAGTCTAAAGCCAGCAGTGAAAAACCACATAGACATTTATTTTGGTTATGGACATTGTGGATTAAATAATTCCATGGCGATAGGTGTTGCAAAATCACTCTTACCATTTTGGATGTTTTGCTCTTGGAAATATCAAACATCTGCCCAGGGCAAATCGCTAAATAACTGCAATTTTCTAGTTCAGGCCTATTTTTGGCTTTCAGTGCCGGAAGCATTTGAACACCCATGTTGGAGGCTATATTCTCGTGGAGACTTGGGAACCTAGGAGAGCCAAGCTGTTTTAGATCAATTGCTCCCTGTGCTTAAAGGGCTAGTAAAAACAGGTTATAATGTTTACATGACTTTTTATGGGTCAGAGTTTATTACAGTTCTATTCTATGACCTACAGCAGAGGAGCATTTTACAAGATTTTGCTGCATTTGACAGTTCTGTTTCAGTGCATCTGGTAAGGGGAAGTTGTTTTTTTATTCCTTTCATTCTCTCTTTGGCTCCCTGTTTTATTTTTCCCCTTAAAAAGGAGTAAGCTTCTAAGTCTCTTTAACTTCAAGAAATCTTTCTCTTCCTTTGGAAGGCCTTCAATTAAGTTAGACATAAGGATCTATGGATGGTTTAGAGGAACCTTAAAATTCCAAAAGATTTGTTTTTCTTTTGAAGGTTTCCATACATAATACTCATAAAGAGAAGGGAATTTTATGAATAAGCAGCTGAATTTGCATAAACATTGATGATTTTTGTTCTTGTCTACACTAGTCAGCAGATTTGTGTGGCGCAGAGCCCAGACTTCAGAGGTGGGTACCCATACCTACATTTGTATCATTTATTCCACTATTTGGTGTTCATTTCTCAGACAAATTTCCTAAACTTTCTGAGCTTAGGGTTAATAATACTGACTCATAACATTGTTAAAAAGGTTAAAATGAAATTATGCATGAATTATGCATATAGAATGGTTGTTTCATTCATTATTTCATTAATCAACTATTATTGAATACCTACTATGTGTTGAACATAATATAGAACCTTAAAAAAATGGAGGTAAATGAGAATCATAGTTCCCATTCTCCAATTCTATTGGAGGACAGGCAGACAATACACAACCATATGTCAGCCAAAGTTAAGTGCTATGCAAGTGAAAATGGGGAGTGTGGCAAACAGTGATGGTTTGTGAGACATTTCAGATAGGCTGGTGAAGAAAAGCCTTATGTCATTTGAACAGAAGCCTAAATTTAGTGGTTAATTAAGCTTTGAAGCTGTTTGGGGAAAAAATGAGGGGACAAGAAAGGCAGGGACAGCAGCAAGAGTGGGTGTTGGAGAGCAGATCCAGGAAGAGAAGTGGTATCCAGAGCCAGATAACATAGGGCCTTATAGGCCATTGTGAAGACCTGGTATTTAGGTTGAGATAAATAAGGGGCCCATTGGAGGGACTAAGCAAAAGCCAGATGTAATCTTGTTGACATGTTAATAGAATCCTTTTGCCCTGACTAGTGTGGCTCTGTTGGTTGGTCATTATCCTGCAAAGTAAAAGGTGGCTCATTCTATCTCCAGGCCAAAAGAGAAGACGTTAGAAATAACAAAATCTGTCTGTATAGCTGGGCACAATCCAAAGAGCAATAGCCTAGTTCTCTGGAGGTAAATATTTTATTTTTAAAATGGTTTTTATCTTGTTTTTATTTTAAATAGCTTAATCTCCAATCTTCAAATATTAATTTTATTTCTGTCTTCATTTTTTCCTGTTATCAGCTTTGTTTTAAAAGTCCAAAATGATAAAACATCCCCTTGAATATGACTCTTAGCTTCACACTTCAGAAGATTTTGATACCGGTATATTTTTTTCATTGGTGTTATGATTTTAAACATCAAAAAGCATGTTCAAGTTTTGTTATAATGGGATGGCTGGGAAACCACATGGTAAATCACATGGAGAGGTACATTTCACTTATGAAGGCTTGTAAGCTGGACCAGGGTATTTGGCTCCTGAAGAAACACAGTGTTAATCATAGGTCAAATCTTATCATCTTTACTTTACCAAGAACTGTGTCAGTTCCCTGAGGGTGGTTCATGCTCTGTGTGTGGATCAAATGCATTTGTGGAGTTTTTTAAAAACAGAGAGGTCAGAGCACCATCACAGGCCTAAACTTATTCTACTGATAATCTCACTGCTCAACTAGGTCAAAGGACCTCATGGTACTGTCAGCAAAGAATGAAATGTCCACTGCATGTTTATGGGAAGAAATAGAACATTTTAATGATAAGGACACTTTGGAGTATTTATATATATGACTACTTAGCCATCCTTATAACTTAAGTGCCTAAAATAATGGTTTTCAATTTATAAATCACATACGATGACAGTCTTCAGATCTGTCTTTACTTGTAGGCAAAGTTGAGAGCTGTCTGTGGCGAGCTGTGACAGGAAAGGGACCTAGAATGCTATCTCCTCTGCCAATTGTGCCTGAAATTCCACCCCAAGAGATGAATGTTTTACACATCTGACCTCTATAAAAATGCAAGCAGTGCTGGGAGGGATTATAAATCATTAATATGATTTTATGAGTTTATCAGATTCCTCCTTTTGATGTTGAGGAAGGGAGAATGCAAAGAGAGCATACTTAGTGTTGAAGGTAGCAGAGAAACGAAGAATGGCATTAGAAATTAGAGCTGTGTCACAATATGGTCTGAACAGAGGCCTCACTACCAGGCCAATGAAAGTTTCAAGTTCAAAACCTAACTTGCCATATACCTGTGCCCAGAAACCCAGCAGTAGCAGCTAAAAGTGTGATAAAACCAAAATCTTTGTTCTATGGTTTCCACTTCTGCAGAGGTAATTAAAATCATTTATATGATTGACTTCAGAGAAGCAATCAGGGAGCTGGGTTTATACTTCCAAGTTACTCTAATTCAACTATTTGAAATAGCAGGCCACCACATCTGTTTAAAAAAATATATGTATACGGATATATACATATTCTCCTGAATTTTTATGAGTTAGACTCATCACATCTCTGCTTTGGCTTAAAAAATAGCAAAGGCTAGAATATATAACTGGTTTCCATCCCCAAGAGTGGGTACACATATCATATTATGTGATCCTTGGAAAACGTCCCTTCCTCTGCAAAATCTAGCCACACTTGGATGTTTTCTTATGCTCAAATTGACTCTTTTTGCCAACTGTTGGACTCACTCTCATAGTACAGGTGGCCAAATCAAAATCAGGAATGAACACATGGCACAGAGTTTTTCTTACCTTATCATATGTAGGATGAGAATTAAAAGATAGCATTGTACATTTATTTTACATATAGGCCACACGCATATACCGAGCAATATAGTATTTGTGTGCATATATAGGATATGCTTAAAACTTTCACTGGGATTTTATGTTGAATATTAGTTTTGCTTAGAACTTTTGGCCACTGGCCCATTTTGGGAGAAATTCTCAGACCCACATAATTCAAAATTGGCTGTCACATCTGCAGTTGTCCAGATAAAAACAAATGATCTGAGATTCCCAGTGCAACTATAATGGAACAATGGCATAGAAATAAAGAAGGCTACTTTACAAATAAATTACTTTTTCTATCTTTGTATCCTCCTCATGTTAGAATCTAATGCTTGCAAACTTCTCAATAAATGAGTAAACAAAACAGATTGTGTTAGGGGAAATTGACCAGGTTGGTGCGTGGCATGCAAATAACACCATCTAATAATTACTGAAGAAAGAAGGGGTTTCTTGCTTGCATGAGAATTAAGGAAACAATGTCTTGATAGCTTTGAAAGTATTTAGCGGAAGTGCACTAGATGTACATTGCTCTAGAGATGCAGGACTGGAGACAGGGTATGAACAGTTTTAAAAGGATGGCATTTACAATTGTTTGAATTGTATAAGTAGCATAAAGGTCTGCTCTAAATGTTGTTAGTTTTTTACTATTAAAAATATGCCAGAAGAGGGTGAATGATTATACCTCTGGATTTTGGGAAGCACAATCTCTACCCTAAGAGAAGTATTGGTAATGAATGTTAGAATCCACTTCAATTCTACTATGACATGATTTATTTGAACCTATATATATTAGGTTCAAATAAATTAGGTACCTCATTTCCTTCCCATATGGCTAAGTGTTTCTAGTCAATATATTTTCATCCTTCACATAATGCTCTAAATCACAGTGGTTGTGATGTTTTGGTATCATTTGATATATGCTCATTAAATAATGATTTCAATTTTCCTATTTGGCTTATGGAATCAATCTCATAATTTCAAGGTTATGCTTTATAAAATGCTTAATATTCTGGTGTAAAAAGTACAAGTGAAATCGCAGACAAAACAGAGTGCTTTGAGTTTTATGTGAACATATCAGTAGGTTTTCTATTTGTCACAGTTGTACTGGATCAATTAAGTCACTGCAGGAGTTTTTCTCTCAATTGACTGAGTATTTCTAACAATAAGACAAACACTGAAGAATCAATTTCCTTGATGAAAAACAGTATTTAATTTATAAGTCTTTTTTAGAGCTAAAACATGATACACTATAAAGATATGCAAAATACAGCCTTTATAAATTCAATAAACAATTTCTTTTAGTTTCTAAGAAAAGTGGGGCATAGAAATTAATAAGGTACTATTTTTCAAGAAGTTTCGTTCTGGTGGAAGGAAGATGAAATTGATATAGAAATGACTATGGTACAAGATGGAAAATGTTAAGTGACAGAATAGTTCCATTACATTGCTATTTCATTTCAGAAGTAAGAGCCACTCAGGGTGGGAAGGTTAATGGAAAAGATAGCACTTGAGCAGGGCCTGAGGGTGTAGAGAATCTGAGTATCTACAGATGACAAAGACACATGTTCCAGTTGCTGCAACAGCAGAGCCAATGAGTGGATGCTAGAGAGCAGCATGAAGTGACATCATAGGAAATAATATAAAAAGTTAGATTATGGCATAGTAGTAAATTTGTAGTGAATTTGGGCTATCATTACTGTTAGCACATGGATCGCTAGGGGATACTTCTGAACAGATAAGTGGACAGTTTTATGTTTTGAAGGTGAACTGCAAATGATAGGTAGGATTGATTAGAATAAGAAAGAAATGGAGTTTGTGAGACCCTCTATAAAAATACTCTCATACTTGAGTTAAGAGATAACATGAGCTAGAGGACTGAAACAAAGCAGTATGGAATCAAGAAGCAGATGAGCATAGGACAAATTGTAGAATCGGAATTAAAGTAGACTGGAGGTTGAACCTGGCATAAGAAGAAGATATGACAAGAATATGAGGGAAAAGCAAGCTGGGAGAGGAAAGTGGTGAGCTCTGCTCTGAGCTTATGGAGTGAAGAGTCTAGGCTGGACAGCTAGGCTTAACTGCCAGCAGATAGTGGAAAAGATATGACCAAATTTTGGAGGGGTCTGTGCATCAGTACAAACTTTTGGGAGTAATACACAAAGAAGTCTCAGTTTATAAAAATGATGATATGACTGAAGGAGGGAATACATAATGTATATATATTTTATAAATTATTTAAGCTTTTCAAAATATAAACACATGCTATTTTTAAAAGTGTATTTATTTCCTTAAAAGAATGAGATGGGCCTAGTGACTAAACCATATGTTTTTTTGGGGGACATTATTCCCATAATAACAAACTGGTTCTTAGATTAAAAAGATATCCTATATTAACCCTCATTTTTTTTTGTTTTTGCGATTTTAAAGATTTTATTTATTTATTTTTAGAGAGAGGGGAAAGGAGGGAGAAAAGGAGGGAGAGAAACATGGTATGTGAGTGAAACAGCAATTAGTTGCCTCTCTCACACCCTGAACTGGGGACCTGGCCTGCAACCCAGGCATGTGCCCTGACTGGGAATCAAATTGGCAGCCTTTTGGTTCACAGGCCCATGCTCAATTTACTGAGCCACACCAGCCTGGGTTAACCTTAGTTTTTATTTCATGTTTATTTTAATGAAATGAATATTAAGCAATGTCTTTAACAGAAATATTTATTTTAATTTTATTTTGATAAACATACTATTTTGCAGCCAAAAACTGATTTTATTTAGCACTTGTGAGAATTTAATGAACTCCCCTTGGTGTGGCTTCAACCTACCAGCACACGGCCCTACCAACATTCTTCATCTTCCCTTCAGTTCTTCTGCTGAAGAATTTGGCCTTCACGGTGACAGGCTGCTTTGGGAGCTTTCCCTTCCCTGGAACTTCGTAGTAGCCTGATTGCACTACTTCAATGATAGCAGTGCCAGCATGGTTTTTGGCAGCATTTACCCATGTCTGCTCACTGACTGAGGTGCACAGTTTATCCAGGCTGACAGTGGGGCAGAACCTCTGGTTCCTCTTTAAGTAGTAATGCTTCATACAACTTTCCCAAAGTAACCCTGGTAATGCTTGTCAAAGTCGATCCTGTGATGATGCAAGCCACCAACTTTCCATTGGCCTCCTGGGTGCTTCCCGTGCTTGCCGATGTGTCTGTGGCCATGGCTCATGTGGTTCTCAATGGTACAGGTCTTCCTCAATCTGAACGGCATGCTGGTGGCTGAGATGCAAGAACCCAAAACTGATAATTTTTAAATAAACCACAAAGACAAATACCATATGATCTCACCTATAAGTGGAATTAAAAAAAAAACAAACAAGCAGGCAAAATATAACCAGAGACATTAAAATTAAGAACAAACTGACAGTAACCAGAGGGGAGGTGGTAGGGGATAATGGGGGAAAAGATAGAAGTGTTGTAGGAAACATGCATAAAGGACACATGGACAAAGCCAAAGGGGGGTAGGATTGAGGGTGGGAGGTTGGGATGGCTGTGGTGGGGGGGTCTAATGGGGAGGAAATGGAGACAACTGTACTTGAACAACAGTAAAAAAATGAATAAATAAACCACAATATACAATAATATTTTATTGGGATTCCAGCTGTCTGCCTTCTTTACTTCAGTTAAGTAGTGATTATCTTTTCAGTCTTGTCCCAGAACAATTAGCATGAAAGGAAATGCTGATTTGTGCTCAGCCTCTACAATTGAAAAGGACCAAAATTTCATTGGTCATTCTAACAGTGATAACAACCATTTGCTATATTTAATTTTTATTAGATCTCTAGTTATTATTCTTTTTTCTGACTCTGTTCTCTGCAATGTACTGGAAAGCAGCAAGATAAGCATTCCTTTAATCTATGTGGCATACATGCCCCAAACAATGATTTTGCAGAATTGTGAGTTCTTGAACAATGGATCTCAAATACTGTGTAATGTGGAAAAAAAGTGAATTGCTCTAACCTTTTTGGACAACTGCACGTTTTCAACACTTTTTCTGCACAGTATCACCTCAAAAGGCTACTCTAATTAGTCAAAGAATCTTTCCTGCCGGGTGTGACATTTTCGCAGACATGATGTCACCTTCCAAAATTTCTTGGCTCACTAAAGGAAATATGAAACATGTTGACGTTATGCTGAAGATTAATTGGGTTCTAATTTTTAATTTTGGAAATCTTCTTGGCTCTTTTGAGTGACAGCTGAGATCAAAGTTGTGAATATATTGGAATAAATTACCTAAGGGGATAACTGTCCTCAGGGAATTTATAATCTTAATAGAGATGTCATACAAGCATGAGATGACTAGTCAACTACATATGGCAGACAGTCTAAGCTTTGTGTTGGGTTTCACTGGAAGAAGAGATTAAGCTAAATTTAGATAAAACTAAACTATTTCATTCTAGTACCATAGATTCCATGTCATTGTTACTGAATTTTTCATACTATCTTAAGTTTTTGAAAGGCTTTGAAAAAGAATCTGGCTTTGTGATTTGTTACTTTTTAAAATGTTAAGGATTATTTTTTTTACCTTAGTCCAAGGTAGGATGGTAGGACTTAAAATTTTTTTAAATACATCAGTAACTATGGGTTTTTTCATTAAATATTAATGCATATTTTGAAACTTAACTGCATAATTTTAATTTAATTTAATTTTGTTTCTTTTTCACATCTAAGTTCACAAAATATATACAAATTTCTGTTTGGAACTGAAAGGCAATGCTACCTTTGTATTACTTTGGTACTTCATACTTACTGTAGTGGAATAAATATAGTGTTGTGTGTTTGTTCCATAATAAACAATATGGAGCATGCTTTAATAAAATGTTTCACTCATGTTTGCTGCAAACAAAAGGTAATTATGCAAACCATAATTACCTGTTAATATAGAGAGTAGTTTGTCTCAACATCATTAAAACAGTGACTTCTAAGAGTTGGAGTAAATTTACCCTTAGTATTAACTGTATCTAATAATATTAGAACAAACAATTATTAAAAGGCAGGGTAATTTTGAGAAGAGGTGTGACATCTTGAGGAAATCAACAAGCGAGTGGAGTCTAGCGTTTGAAAATTCTAAAGAAGATCATACCTGGAAATTCAAAGTCAGTGACAAAGAAATCTCACCAGTTACAAGGACTGAAATCTCCAAAGCAGATACTAAAATCAAGGCCACAGACAGACAGTCTGGAAGAAGGTACAGAACTGGGTTCAAGATAGAAGCCTATGTGTCAGGCTGTGACACTTGGTGTGAAATGGCTAAGTGGCAGAGTAGACGCCCTGTAGCACACAAGCTCTGGGCTCTTTCCTAAGCTCCCAGACCCTGGAATGGGCCTGAATCCAGAACAAGGGTCATGGGAATCCTACAAATGTCAAAATAAGGGCTACAAATACCAGTATCCAGGAAGA
This sequence comes from Anoura caudifer, assembly GCA_004027475.1. Classification (NCBI taxonomy): domain Eukaryota; kingdom Metazoa; phylum Chordata; class Mammalia; order Chiroptera; family Phyllostomidae; genus Anoura; species Anoura caudifer. The sequence continues at coordinate 302,171 of PVKU01001003.1, read as the reverse complement.
TTTTAAAACCAACTAGATCAGAGATAGAAAACCTATCTCTGAAAAGGTCAGAAAGTGAACAATTGCACAGAGCAAGCAGGCTAAGTAAAGAGGAACTGAACCTCTTCTTCTATGAGCAAGAAAAATGCCTACTTTTGAAATCAATGCGTAGGCACTTAAATGGTCCTGTCAGACCCTGAGTTGTGAATGAAGTCCAGAGGCCAGGGGAATCAAGTTATGTAGGACTTTGTGAGACGCAGTTGGCAGTTTGGATTTCATCCTAAGCTTGACAGAAAGCTTTTGAGGTTTACACAGGTGGTGGCACAATCTAGTCTGTAGTTTGGAAGAATGACTGTGGCTTCCAGGTAGAGAGTAAAAGGGAAGGAGTCAAGAATTAAATTGTCTACCAGGGATATCCAACCTTTTGGCCTCTCTGGGCCACACTAGGAGAAGAAGAGTTGTCTTGGGCCACACATTAATAAATTATGACATGTAATCACAAAAAAATCTCATAATGTTTTAAGTAAATTTACAATCTACTATTGGGCTGCATTCATAGCCATCCTGGGCTGCACCCCATACCAATTCGGAGGCCATGACCACCCAAAGTGACGCAAGATTTTAGTTGAATAGATGGTAACCTTGCATGGGAAAAGAGGAGATGCCAGATCCAGATGTATTTTGAAGGTAGTATTAGCAGGATTTTCTGAAACAGAATGTGGAGGTTCAGGGAGAGAGAGAAGTCCAACAGGACTTCTGCTTCCTGGCTTAAGTGACTGGACAGGTGCTGAATGCACATTTCATTTACAGATTTTGCAACTTGATTATTATTTTAGATTATCTGCATTTATCTTTGTTACTATATTCCTGTGCAAACATACGTAACCATTATTCAACAAATACTACCATCTCTTCTTACCACTCAACATAATGTTGCCTCGGTGAGAGCCTAGGTGTATCTTTAAATAACCCTTGTTAGGAAATGTGTAGATGTCTTCACCCAGCATCCCAAGTTTTGTTGAATATTTTCATATGTTTTATACAAAGCATACTTTATTTAATAATGAAGAACGATGGTGTATGACTTGAAAGTGTTAAAAACATTTGGGTCTTTGGAAAGTCCAGGTGGCTGTGTGTTGAGGGCCAGTGTTAAGACACAACCATGATGATATCTGAGTGTGCATCTATGTCCAAAACCAAATTTGGAATGTCTTAAAGAAAAGTTAAGAGTTGGCAATGAAGAAATCTGACTCCCACATATAAACTGTGTAATAAGTATGATGATGGAAGCATGCCTGGACTGAAATACTAATCTATCAGGGCGCAGACGAAGATTCCATTGCTGCCGTACCAGTTCAGACTCTGAATTGGGAGCAAACCAATTCTCAGTTCCAACTCTGACATTTAATACCCATGTGGCCTTCGGAAAATGGTTCATCTTTCTGAAACTCAATTTCATGTTCATAAAAAATGGATAATGATACCTATTTTACGGGATTGCTATGATATTTAGAAGTAAGCTTGAAGTGCTTAACACATTTACTTTTCTAAAAGTAATTTTTCTTAAGATTTTTAACAAGATTATTTGTTCATGTATTATTTTATTCACTGGTCTATTTGAGGATGCCATAGCAACTTCTATGGACTAGGCTAGTTGCTGAGCCTGCAGGATAAATGATAACATTACTGTCTTGGTCCACCTAGTAGGATATAAGAAATTCTGAACTTAGTATGTATTATGTGCTATTGAAACTTAAATAAAAAAATAAAACACGACTTGAGAAGGTCCACCCAAAACTGGAAGTTTATTTGAGCCTTACTCATACCAGATAAAATTGGAAAAAGGTACTGTAAAGGAGGACAGGACATAAACAAAATAAAGTTACAAAATTGCATCATCTGTCTGGGGAATGACAAGTAGTTTCCTGTGGGTACAATGCATGAAAAGATGTGGTAATTAATAAAACCTGAAAGAGAGTGAGAAACATGTATTTGATATGATAAATAAACTTAAATAAGCATCATTAAGTTTTTAAACTAATTTCAAACACTTTGCATGTACATGTGAACCTTTACACACACAGACTTGGAATGTGACATTTTAAATACCTGGGAAATATTTTAATTTCCCCTTTACTCTGGTACATGACACTTTTTAAACAGCTTCAAAGAGGCAGACTTGAAATACAATAAACAGCACATATTTGTTTAGAGTGTATAATGTGGTAAATTTTGACATATGTATAAACCTATAGAAACATCATCTTAACCAAGACAGAGAATCTGGCTCTTCAGGTCCATTTGTAGTGATGCCCTCCCTCCAATCCCTTTATATCCTTCTCCTGGGAAGTCGCTGATCTGCTTTTTGTTGGTATAGATCAGTTTGTATTTCTAAAGTTTTATATTAATGGACAAATACACTATATACACTTTATTGTGGACTTCTTTCACTCAGCAAAAATACATTAATATCATCCAGGTTGCTGTATTTATTAATCATCAATTCTATGTTAGTGCTGAGTAATGTTCCATGGGGTGCATGCATCATAAGAATTAGTCAATTTTCCTGCTAACAGACATTTGACTTCTTTCCAGTTTGGAGGAAAACCACTACTTCCACTCACTTTCATTAACTAGATCTCAGTCACATGGTCACTCTCTATCTCAGAAAGAAAGGGATCAGATCTTCAAGCTGAGTTCTCCCAAAATAGGATGAAGAGAATTTGGTGGACAGTTATGTTGTCAACTGTAGGGAACCGAGTTTAGCTTGACCCATTTAATGGCCTAATTATGTTAATCTTCTCAAAAGGTGTGACTGCTACCCCATCAGAATATAGACTTTAGAAGAGCATCTGAAACCATTTTGCACAACACACTGGGAAGTACCTTTCTACATTGGGAGTCTACAAATGCTCCCACCTCAAAGCAATTCCTGCCAGAAACCTAAGGCAAATTCACAGTTTGAAAGTCATTTTATACTGTTATCTTTCAAGTGTTGTTCCATTTTCACAATATATTAAGTAAATCTGACCGAACTGATAATGTAAATCTCATTTTAATTTATCATCTACCAGCAAGACTGTAAAGGAGAATGTTCTCACACACACAGAATGTGAGCGTGATCTAGAATGGCAGGTCCTCCAACTCTGTGTTACATTATATACATTATTTAAACATAAGAGTCATATCAACTTCAAAATAAAAATATTCCTGAAGGCCTTTTTGAGAATTAAAACCTCAAAATAATGATCAAAACTTAAAACTTTCTTTTGGAAATGTAATGCCAAATATACACAACACAATAGAGTAAAATAGTTTATTTATTAAAAATAACATATCTCAGTGATGATATAGTAAAATCATTATCAAAAGGAATATTATATTAAAATTTATTCTTATTTTCAGTTTTTTATGAGTTAAATATCAATTCTTGTTCACTTCCACCTTCCTACCCTCCATAATAATGGCTTGCATTCAGAGATGCAGCATCAATACCATTTAATTTTAGATTAAAAAAAAAGCAGGGAGGTGTTTGAATGGTAGGCTCAGAAACAGAACAGTATAATGCAAATCAAAACAATAAAAACTCTTTTATAATGCCTAAGTAGCTCCAAATCCTTCTTAAGAAATTGAGATATTAATTTTTGCCTCATTCATTTTGTACAATTCAATAAAGTACTTCAAGTAAATGGATAAAATTAAAAATCATTTCTAGGATTCCTTTTAGTGGAATAAGAGCAATGATAAGTCTTTTCCATTAAGTTCCAGGGGTGCAATGAATATATTAACTTGCTACTGCCACCACAGGGATCAGCATGAAGCAGTACCAATGAGAATGGAGTTGTTTATCCAACCCATCCTAATTGGCCTCCTTAGGCTGTTGCCAGCAGAACTGGCTTTTTGGTTCTAATAAATAATGAAGATCCTCTCTGTCTCCTGCCAGTATCTTAATAGTAGCCCAGCCTGGTCCTGGCCAGAACAAGCAAGTAGTATGGTTTAATCATGGCTGAGCATCTTTATATAACACTATGCTGAAACTGACTCTGTAATCACAACTTATTCCTAATCACTCAGTGCAACAAATATTAATGTGAACAATTCTATAGAAATATTAAGTGACTTTAACAAACTACTCAAGGCTTCATATTTAATGTATTTTATCTAGTGAATGGAAGACAAATAAGTGTACCCAGATAGTATAAATAGTGTCCTCAAATGTAGATTTTGATTTTTGGTATAGGTGTGGAGAGAGTAGTTGTAAAAGCTACCTCTGTGTTCTTCCTCCCAGTATCCCACTCACTTCATATACAGGGAGGCATCACTGAAGATTTGATCTATAGCCCAAACTCCCTACCATGCTGTGGCATTAAGGAAAACTTTGTGAGGTGGAGAGATGCTCTTGAAAATTAAATATCCAACCACTTACAATCTATTTTTATCAATGTCTTCATTCTTTGGCTTATACATTTGATAGTCTGTTCATAAATTTTTATGATATAGTAGAGGCCTAGCCACATAAAATCTTTAGCTTCTTTCTTTACTTCAAATGACTTTTCACTCCTTTCTCCTTTAGCAAGCTATTTCCATACTAAAATCTAGATTTTGCCATCATCTGGAACTGTTGGAAACCTTGGACTTTCTAACCATGGTTCTTGTCTTTCTACTTGTTCATTTAGCATCTTCTCTAAATTATTCTTCAAAATTTTCAAATTGTTGACCCACCCCACTTCTCCGAGTTGGCATTCTCTGCCTGACTCCTTTATTAGTCCCATATCCCCTTGATGCTTAGAAAATAATTTCAATTGCATACTGATTAGAACATTCAATTTGCTCATCCCAGTTATATTATCTAACATTTAAAAATAATATTAAGAGAATAAAATTTAAGAGGAAGATGGCAGAGGAGTGAATGGAAGTCACACTAACCTCCTCCCAGGACCAATCTGTAATTACAATGCAATCGTGGAGAAATTGCCCGGAACAAACAACTGAACAACAGTGAGAGAGTTGACTTATAACCTTAGTGAGACAGAAGAATGAGCTTCAGCAGCCCCTGTTGTTGTGGGTAGAGTAGTTGTTGCATTTTTTTCAATTTTATCTCTAGAGCTTCACTAATTCTGTATTTCAAATATCAAATTTTACTGGTTTCCTCTCTTACTCTATTTTTGTCTAAAATTCTTAATTTTGCCCTTAGAGTGTTTTTTTTTTCTTTTTTGTCTTTCTTCTATTGCTCTTTCATCCTATTCTTTTATTTTTCTTTACTCTCCTTTTGTTTTGTTTCTTCTTCTTTCTTACATCTCAAATTTTAATTTTTCCCTGTGTTAGCCTGGTTTTTGTTCCTCACTCTTAGTATTCCCTCTCCCTCAATCATTTCAAAATCACTTCCCATTCCTCTAGACATCTCTTAAGCTTTTCTTTGTTTTTATTTCCCCTCTTATTCCCATACCAACTATATTAATTTTAGCTCATTTGTTGTTGATAGTTCTGTGGTGGATCTTTCTCTTCAATTTGGCTCCTATACTTTTATTAATTATTTACTATGTTTCCTTCTTTTTTCTTTCTTTCTCTCACTTTATTTTATATTATTTTAATTTATTCTTAAACCTAACACTATAAGCTTCCCTTCTCATACCCCATTCCACATTCTTCATCCCCTTTTTACTCATAATGTAAATTTTACATTTTCTCTTCCAATTGCTCCAACTCCGAACTCTTATTAGTGCTCCACCCTCCACACTCTCAAAATCATTTTTCTTTCAGTAAGTCATCTCATATCTGCTCTCCTTTCTTATAATAGTCTTAATCTCTTTACACTCTTATTAATACTGGTTTATTTGCTGTTGATAGTGGGATTGTGGGGGGGTTATTTTTGCAGGGGTGGGTTTGTATCCTGGGCTTTGTGGTTTTGTTCTGGCAGCACCTACACAACAGCATACAAGACATGGTGGGCAGAGTGACCCTCAATCAACCAGCTGGAAGGAAGGACCTACCAAAGAACAACCCAACAACAATCAAAACCCAATTACATCCAAAGAGTCAACATGAAAGGCATAAAGGGCAGCACAAGAGCATCAAGTTCAGATGATCAAGGAGACTGCATCACTCAATCTCACAGGCCTCCTACCATAGAAGTTCACACCACAAAGTCAGGAAGTCAAAAAGATCAATTTAAGAAGCAGAAACAGACAAGAAGAGTCTCACAAATAGTGGGAAGACAAAGAAACAACCCCCAATTGAAAGGGAAGGAGGGGTCCCCAGTAAGAGTGCTAAATGAAATAGAGGCAAGTCAACTGTAGGAGACCATTCTGTGTGGCATGGGCCCAGCTCCCACTTGGAGATGCATAGGACTCACACCCATGGATAGGTTCTCCCATGGGGAATCAGGCCTGCAATATGCCTAGGCTGTTTTGAGTCTTGCTTTTGCTAAAAACTCCCTCACCCTGAATTGAGACAGCAAGTTCCTACTGAACTTCCTAAAATCCATGCTAAACCTTCCTAGGATGAGTGTAAACAGTTCAACCACTTTTCCCTTTTTCATTTGCAAATATCCTTCTTCTGTGATGTGATTAGCAGCATTGGCTCCTTTGTTGTCTGTAAAAGATAACCACTTAAAGTGAACTTGCCCATAGTAAATGAGGACCATCATGTAATATGCAGGGAAACCCAAATAAAGGCCTGTCATGGCAGAGGCTGTGGGCTTTTGCTCCCCTTGAGAGAAAAGCCACACTGTCCCTTTTCCTCCACCGGACTCGGCAGTCCATGTGAATGTCTCATTTAATCCATAATGATGTGGATGCTGTGGGCTGGTGTCTGCATGAGTCAACTATCATATACTGAGTTCAAAACAATGTTTATAAGGGAACTCAATGAGCTCAGTGGGGATATCCAAACACTACAGGGAAACTACAAGGAGCTTATGGAAAACTATATAAGTATAAAAAAGAACATTGAAACAATCAACAAGAGCCCAGAGAAAATGAAGAATACAATTTCTGAACTGAAGGACACAGTAGAATCAAAAACAGGCTAGATGAAGCAGAGGATAGAATCAATGAACTGGATGACAAAGTAGGAAAAAAACTCCCAGAAACAGAAAGAAAAGGAAAAAAAAAAGACTCAGAAAGAATGAAGAGGGGTTAAGGTAACTGCAGGACAACAGGAAACATAATAGTATCCATATAATAGGGATACAAGAAGGAGAAGAGAAGCAAAGGATATAAAACCTTTTTGAAAAAGTAATGATGAAAAACTTCCCTAATTTGATTAGAGAAAAAGTCATACAAATCCAGGAAGCACAGAGGGTCCCAAACAAGATGAACCCAAACAATCCCAGTCCAAGATATATCATAATTAAAATGGTAAAATTCAAAGACAAAGAGAGAATCTTAAAGGCACCAAGGGAGAAACAGGAAGTACTGTACAAGGGAGTCATGATAAGGGTAGCAGCTGACTTTTCAACAAAAAACATTAAAACCAGAAGGGAATGGCAAGAAATATTCCAAGTAATGAAAAGGAAAGGCCTGCAACCAATACCTCTCTACCAAGCAAGGCTCTCAATTAAAATGGAAGGTGAAGTAAGGAGCTTCTTGGACAAAAGAAGGCTAGAAGAATCCAACTCCACCAAGCCAACACTGCAAGATATGCTAAAATGACTGCTTTAAGAAGAGGAAAAAAAAAAAAAACGAGAGAGAGGAACAGAGGTACAAGGGGAGTGAAATGACAATGAATAAGCACCTATCAGTAATAACCTTAAATGTGAATTGATTAAATGCTCCAATCAAAAGGTATAGGGTAGCTGAATAGATAAGAAGACATAACCTACACATATGCTGCCTACAAGAGATACACCTCAGAACAAAAGAGCTACACATCTGAAAGTGAAGGGTTGGAAAAACTATTCCAATCAAACAGACAGAAAAAAAAGCCAGTGTAGCAATATTTATATCAGACAGAATAGACTTCAGCAGAAGAGCCATAAAAAGAGGCACTAAGGAACACTTCAAAATACTCAAGAGAAGAATTCATCAGAAGACATAAATATTATAACCATACATGCACCCAACATAGGAGCACCCAAATATATAAGAAAAATCTTGGAGGACTTCAAGAAAGATATAGACAACAGCACAATTATAGTAAGAGATTATGACACCCCACTGTCAATAATTGATAGAATGTCAAAGAAAATATCAAAAAGGACATTGTGGAGCTCAATGACACATTTGATCAAATACACTTAATTGATATATATACATAGAGCCTTTCATACCAAAGAAGCAAAGTATACATTCTTTTCAAATGCACATCGAACATTTTTTAAAGATAGACCATATGATAGGACACAAAACAAGACTTGACAAATTCAATGAAATTGAAATTATATCAAGTATTTTCTTGACCACAAAGGGCTTAAAACTTGAAACCAACCTCAAAGATAAAATTCAAAAATATTCAAACTCATGGAGACTAAATAGCAGGCTATTAGAGTTAATGATGAGATCAATGAAAGAATCAAAAAGTTTCTGGAAACAAATGAAAGTGACCACATGACAGTCCAATACCTATGGGGCACAGTGAAGACAATCTTGAAAGGGAAGTTCATAGCAATACAGGCCTACCTACAAAAGATAGAAACATTTCAAAGAAGCAACCTAACCCTACATCTGTAAGAACTGGAGGAACAACAACAAACAAAACCCAGAGAAAGTAGAAGGAAGGAAATAATCAAGAACAGAAGATGTAATGACATAGAGACTAAAAGAACAATTCAAAAAATCAATAAATTCAGGAGCTGTTTCTTTGAAAAGATAAACAAAATCAATGAGTCTTTAACCAGACTCATCAAGAAAACAAAAGTAGAGGAGCCAAATAAATAAAATTGGAAATGAAAGAGAGGAAATTAAAACTGATAACACAAAAATACAAAGGATCATAAGAAACTACTACAAAAAACTATATGCCAAGAAATTTGAAAACCTAGGTGAAATGGACACATTTCTAGAAACATATAATCTTCAAAAACTTAATCAATAAGACACAGAAAGCTTAAACAGACTGATAATAGCTGGGAAATTGAAGGAATAATAAAACAAAACCCCCCCCAAAAAATCCCAGTACACAAAAGACCTGGACTGAACAGTTTCACGGAAGAGTTTTACGAAACATGTCAGAAAGAACTAACTCCTATCCTTCTCAGACTATTCCAAAAAATCCCAAACGGGGAAGGCAACCAAACTTCTTTATGAGATCATCATCATCCTAATCCAAAAGCTGGACAAAGACACAACAAACAAAGAAAATTACAGGACAATATTGTTGATGAACATAAATGCTAAATTCTCAACAAAATATTGGCCAACTGTATCCAGCAATATATCAAAAAGATCATACACTATGATCAAATGGGATTTATCCTAGGGTGCAGGGAGGTACAATATTCACAAATCAGTAAACATAATACATCCCATAAACAAAAAAAAAGACAAAAATCACATGATCATATTAATAGATGAAAAAAACATTTGATAAGGTACAGCACCCATTTGTGATAAAAAACATTCAGCAACATGGGAACAGAGGGAGCATTCCTCAACATAATAAAGGCCATGTATGAGAGACCTACAACCATCATCATATTGAATGGGCAAAAACTAAAAGCTTTCCTACTAAGATCAGGAACAAGACAAGATTGTCTGTCTGCTTTCACCACTTGTATTCAACATAGTATTGGAAGTCTTAGGCACAGCAATCAGACAAGAAGAAATAAAAGGCATGCAAATTGGAAGGGAGGAAGTAAAACTGTCATTGTTTGCAGATGACATGAGAGTGTACATAGAAAACTCTATAGACTCCACCAAAAAACTACTCGACCTAATAAGTGAATTTGGCCAAGCAGTGGGATACAAAGTCAATATTCAATAATTGAAGGCACTTTTGTACATCGACAACGAAATATCAGAAACAGAAATCAGGGAAAAAATCTCATTTTGTATAGCAACAAGAAAAATAAAGTACCTAGGAATAAACCTAACTAAGGAGGTAAAATACCTGTACTTGGAAAACTACAAAACAGTGAAGAAAGAAATTAAGGAAGACACAAATAAATGGAAGCATATACCTTGTTCATGGATTGGAAGAATTAACATAATTAAAATGTCCATACTACTCAAAGCAATTTATAGATTTCATGCAATCCCTATTAAAGTACCAATGATATATTCCACAGGTATAGAACAAACATTTCAAAAATTTATATGGAACTGTAAACAACCCTGAATATCTGTAGCAATTTTGAGAAAGAAGAACAAAGTAGGAGGGATTACCATATCTAACATCAAACTATATTATAAGGCCTCTGTAATCAAAACAGTCTGGTATTGACATAGAATAGACACCTAGACCAATGGAATAGGACAGAGGGCCCAGAAATAAACCCAAGTCTCGATGGGCAATTAATATTTGACAAAGGGGGCAGAAGCATTAAAATGGAGTAAAAATAGCCTCTTCAATAAATGCTGTTGGGAGATCTGGACAGATATATGAAAAAAATGAAACTTGACCACCAACTTACACCATAAACAAAAATAAACTCAAATTGGATGAAAGACAAATATAAGTTGTGATACCATAAAAGTACTAGAGGAGAACATAGGCAGGAAAATCTCAGATATTCCACACAGAAATAATTTCACCATTAATTCCCTAGAGCGAGGACCATAAAGGAAAGAATAAACAAATGGTACTACATCAAAACAAAAACCTTCTGCACAGCTAAAAAAAAATCACCAAAATGAAAAGGGAACCAACTACATGGGAAAATATATTTGCCAATGATACCTTAGACAAGGGTTTGATTTCTAAAATATATAAAGAACTCACAGGACTCCACTCCAGGAAGGTAAACAGTCTGATTAAATAATGGGCAAATGACCTGAACAGACACTTCTGCAAGGACATACAGAAAGCCCAGAGACATGTGAAAGGATGTTCAGCATCACTAGCCATCAGAGAGATGCAAATTAAAACACAATGAGGTACCACTTCACATTGGTCAGAGTGGCTATCATAAGCAAAACAAAAAGCAACTGCTGGTGAGGATGGGGAGAAAAGAAACCCTAATTAATACACTGTTGGTGGAATGCAGACTGGTGCAGCCACTGTGGAATACAGTATGGAATTTCCTCAGAAATCTAAAAATGGAACAGCCTTTTGACCCAGCAATTGCACTGCTGGGATTATACCCTAAGCATCCCGAATCACTCATTCAAAAGAACCTATGCACTCCAATATTCATAGCAACACAAATTACCTCAGTGCTGGAAGCAATTGAAGTGCCCATCAGTAAATGAGTGAGTAGATCAAAAAACTATGGTACAGTTACACAATGGAATACTATGGAGCAAAAAAGAGAAGGAGCTCCTACCCTTGGCTGCAGCATGAATGAAACTAGAGAGCATTATGCTAAACGAAGTAAACCAGGTGGTGAAAGACAAAAAATGTAAGATTTCACCTATAAGTGGAACTTAATCCACAAAACAAACAAGCAAGCAAAATATAACCAGAGACATTGAAATAAAGAACAAACTGACAGTAACTAGAGCTGAGGGGAGAGGGAGATAATGGGGGAAAGAAGGCAAAGTGTTGTCAAGGAACATGTATAAGGGACCCATGGAGAAAGTCAAAGTGGGGGGAGGGTGGGGACAGGAGGTGGGGGTGGGTGGGGAGAGAGATAGTGATAGTGGGAAAATGGAGACAACTGTATTCGAAATACAGTGAAAAAGAATAAAATTTAGAGCTATCTGTTAAATAAATCAATATTTAAATGAATCCAAATGCTCTCCCTCCTGTTTTCCTTCTTGTTGAAAAATTCATTTACTGGAGACTGTTGAGTCCATTTTAAGAGTTTTTACTTGAGGAGAAAATCATATCTGCAGTGTGGTACCTCTACACATCTACTGGATGGCTAAAATTTGAAAATGACACAAAAACAAATATTGGTGAGGATCTGGAGCATATATTGCTGGTGGTAGTGTAAACATATACAATCATGTTTGAGAAGTATTTTGGCTGTCTCTTAAAAAGTTGAATATTTGTCTATGTTATGATCCAGCAATTTTACTGCTCAGTATTTACTTAAGAAAAATGAAAATATATGAGAAAGAAACACTTGCATAGAAATGTTCATAAAAACTTTATTAATAATTGTCAAAAATCAGAAACAATCTAACAGATAATGAAAAAACAAACTGTGATATAACAATAGAGTGAAATATAACACTGCACCAGAAAGGAGACATAGCATGCAAGTATGGATAAATCTCAAATATGATTTGAAGCCAGATATAAAATAATATACATTTCATACTATTTAATCTGTATGAAGTTCTAGAACATGTTAAACCAAATTATGGTAATGACTTACCAGAATAGTGTTTTCTCAAGGGACAGGGGAAAGTGTAAGAGGAAAATTTCTGGTGTGACAGAAATTTCTACTAAACTATATTTAGGTGTTATCACATGACAAAAGCATTTGTCAAAGCTCATCAGACTGTATGTTTAAGGTCTGTGAAATTCATGATGTGACTTTTCAATAAAAATTTTAGTTAAACATTTTTAAATTGCCTGTCCTTTATTCATGTTTAACTTATTTTCAGGAACCTTATGTTTGTCCAAATCTCTCTGCTTCTTCAATTTTGCCCATCCATACCATCCTTAGGATTATCTTTTCCCTCTGTCTATAGATAAACATAATTTTTAAATAATTATTTTTATTTGATCTTGCCATCTTCACAAAATATTTTGTATTCACATTTTTGTGAACTTTTTGAACTAACAATATCGATGTCATTTTCTTCCAACCTTCTAGTTTCACACTAAATACTATTGCAGTCTGGATAATGTTCCCATCAGTTTATCAGGTCTGCATTTAATAATTTCACTAAGAATCTCCTAATTTGTACATTTGCATTTTCTTCCCTTTGGGCCCTTATGCTATTTGATATCACTGACTGTGATCTTTAAATTCTTATTTTCTTTGCCTCAGTTTACTTTCCATCTTTAATACCTTTGCTCTGGATCTTTCAACACCTAAATGCTAGTATATTGTGTTTTTCCCAAACTCTGCATTGATCCTCTTTTTGCCCATTTTAAATACTCTTACAAAGCAACAAAAGTGCTTTGATGCCATTAACTACTACCTATCTAGGTTACCTTGTGACCTTTTGCCTGAGATGTACCTATGTGCCCCCAAATCAAAATGTGAAGTTGCCTTAGCAGCTAGAGAATCTCCTCCATCTCAACTATTCCCTTTCTTGTTAATGGCTTCTGCATTTACTGACAATGCAAAACAAACACACAAAGAATCAAAAACAAAACAAAACAAAAAAAACTTTAGATAACTTTTCTTTCACTTGACTACATTCTCTAGCATCCAGCCAATTACTTTAATATCATCAAGAAAAGACTATCGTTTATTGTCTTCTTTCTTTGATTCTACTTGGTTCAAGCCCTCATCTTCTCTTTCCTAAGCTATTGTAAGTGCTTCTGACTTGTTCTTGCTTTATCTACTCTTTTTCTTGACTGGACTACATTGTATTTTCCCAACAGTAATCTTCACTTTAAGTTACAAATCTTGCTGTGGTCAATTTTACCTATATCTTTTAATGGTTATCCGTTCATTACCTGATACAGGCCCATTTACTTAGCATGTCAAATGAAGATTTCATAATGTGCCCAGCAAACTACATGTGACAGACATTGTTTATTGCTCACCTCAACCTCTTTCCTCTTCTACAAAACTTAGTTTTATAAGATGTTTGGAAGAGACCCCTTTATCTCACTTCTTCAGGTTTGGGCGTGTATCCCTCTTCTGTCTTGTAATACATATATTTTGAAGAACCTTTTGGGAATTTCTGGAAGAGATTTTTTCTCTCTGACTTGAGACATATCTTCTTTATTTTAGCTTTTGAATGTAATGGCTTGAGGACACAATGTTTGAAGGTCCTGCAACCATGTTGCAGCCACAGGGGAAGGGCAAAAGCTGGGGAAATAACAAAACGACCAACTCAAAACCATAATGTAGCTAAACAACACAAGCTACATGCCAACTCTAACACAGCTTTTATGTGAGGAAAAAAATACTTCCTGGTGTTTAAACTCCCCTTAGTCAAATAAATGCCTTCCTATATGACACACTGTCTTCAGAGAGGTCACCTCCCATCACTCCCTTCCTCACAACCCATGATCAAGCATCATTGAAGTTTTCCCTGTGTCTAGGGCACAGTTCTACTCATTCTTTGTTTTGAATTTACACATTTTTATCTGTTAGCCTGGCATGCTTTTCTCTGCCATATGGACTCTTAACCATCCTTGAACATATGCTCAAACAAGTCTTCTTCCATGAAAATTTTACCCAGGGTTAGCCCAGGTTTTCTCCATGTTTCCATAACTCTCAATATGTGTATACTTATTTCTACCCTCATCCCTTCTATTGTCATTTATTATTTACATGCTTGACTACCCTCTAAAAATTGAGTATCTTATCAATAGGGACTGTAACTTATTTTTTTTCTCTGTATATTTGAAAGACTGGTCAGTAAATATTTGGGTAATTAAAAAAAGGGAAAGTAGTGAATAAAACCTATCCTGTGTATATATGCTTTTTTTCTACTGAACTATTTATTTGATCTTGAAAAGCTGTCTGTGTGTTGTCTATTGAGGCAAAGAGTGAATATGTTTTTGGTCATGGTGGTTAGTTTGGTGGTCTTAAAACGCTTTATAATTCACCATGATTTATACTATTACTATTCAATTCCATTTGCAGTGTTATTACAAGTTTTAAAAGCACTTATTTTATATGAATTAATTTTTCACATACTGTCATTTATTTTGTGTTTGGTTTTCAGGTGGAAAAGAATCATTGATGCAATATGCCAGGCACACATCCAGGTTCTTACTGAACAAATTAACAAGTGTTTTTTTCATTGTTTTTACATTCTAATATACAAATAGCTATAGAACTAAATGCATTCATAGTGTGGTCATGACATAAATATTTTTGTAATTTTTTATGGCATATTCTACAAAAGATGTTTACCCTCAAAATACACAACTATAAAATGTCTTTCTAACATAAAAGTGATTCTAAAAATAAAGAATTTATTAAATAACACACCAGTATTTTGGAGGGAATCAAGAGATTAAAAAACAAAGCACCTGTTATAAGAACTATGAAACTGACTAAGAAAGATTCACCTGCACTTACATCTGCTCCAGAGTAAAATAACACAGCTGGGAAGATGCCTCAAGGATTTCCCTTCTTTTATCATTGTCAAAAATGACTGCGATTTCTAAAGGTAATTCCTGGAAGATATAACATATTTCTTCAGCATATTGTGGGAAAATACATGGTGTATGAGACACAGTAGGTTTTAAAGAAATTTTTCTTCCCACATTCTTGCAACACACAACATACTCTTACCATTCTGGTTTTCTGAAATTTCAAGTAGTTATCAGAATGATGCTATTTATTTATTTATTTATTTATTTTTTGTTAAAGATTGAACTAGCATTTCTTTTGCTATGCTCTAAGAATGTGGAGCATATTCTAATCTTAGGAGATGTTTAACAAATACATATAGATTGAAAAACTAGTATCATTGATTGAAGGAGAACCTCAACAGAGTAGAAAGTAGAGGAAACGAAATTTTGAGGACAAACTCTGGATTCGTTTATTTTTAATAAAAGTGGTTTTTTTTTTTTTCTGCCTGTCATACCATTTGTCAAATTTATGCTCTGTATGTATAGACCTGTGAGAAAAAAACTGATGTGAAAATCAGAAGATCCAGAATTCAGTACAGACCAATTCTTTCATCTCTAAGGGTTGTGAGTTTTCTCCAGAAAATAATTGAGCTAAATTATGTAGACAACATCATTTAGTGAGAAAATACACAGTTGAATTTAACTAACATTTACTTTCTGCCTGAGTCATGTCTGGATTTTTTGAAGGAAAATGTCTTTTTCTTCTACATATGTAATCAGAGAAGATTATACATTTTGTTTTTTATATGCTCTCTTTGCAAGAGAGTGGTGCTGAGTTAGAGAGCTGCATTCCTATTCTTTTTCAAATCTTATAATCCTCCCTTTTTCCTTCTCATTCCAAACCCTGTCAGTTTCACTGTAAGATTATTTTTAATTCTCAGTTAACTAGAGCTTGTATTACTCTGGTTCTTACCATTTTATGGTAGTGCTTATAGGAATTAAATACATTCAGGAAGGAGTTTTTTTAATTTGCAGATTGTTTGGAAACCACGTTCTCTCTTTGTAATGTGTTTTTCCCCAAGTATGATTTCTGACCTCTGTACTTTTTATATGAAATGATTTATACAGAACTAATTATTATCAAAAACAAATTTCTAATCTTGTATCAATCACTCAATGGGTACTTAAAAAGGTTCCATGCTCTCTAAAAATAAATGCATCAACCTTTTCTCATTAAATCTAATAAGATAAAATAAACAAATTTTAAAAATTAAAAAAACTCATTCATTTATCAATATTTGAATCTGACATTTGAAGTCTGAGCAGTTACAGAGAAACACCCATGACCTGGATTGCACATCCTCCCTCTGTCAATTAAGCCAGGATTTAAACAAAAAATAAAAGAAAAGAACCAGGAAAAAATATAGTACTAGTATTAAATTTTTACCCTTTGGACTTAGAAAAATGGTTTCAATAGATAAAGGTTAGAGAATGTATACAACTACTCTTTGTTTTTTAATAAATGTTTGAACTTTGCAACCTCCAAAAACATTTCAAGCATTTTACCTTATTTATTTCTATTTTTTGCTAAATTAGGAGAGGACTATAATTTTTGTATGCTGATAAACTATTGAGAGATACATGATGATTTTCCCCTTTGCTTCATTTTTTTGTGACTTTACTATATCATGGTTTCTACGAATAACATTTTTGTGCAAATTGATGTAATATAGTAAACTCTATATTGGGGTTCTGATAGTCCCTACATTTGGGGGCTATTTCTAGCATGTATTTACAATAAAAACTTAGACCAGTTATTCACCTTTCCTAAATTCCAGATTTTTAATTTGAAGAGTTAGAATCATAATGTAACCCCCAGATATGATGTTATTTTTTAAGAGTCCATACACATAAAGAGCATTGGATGCATATAGTATTATACATACTATAGATGCTTGTTATTAAACAGAGTCAAGATATTTCAAGCTATTTTAAAGACAAAGTATTTACTATTCTAAAACTTCAGTAGACCCAGAGAAAAATATTTTTTTTTTTTTGCTGCTAGATCATTTTTCCTTTCAAGATAGTCCCAGAAGTAACTCTTCTTCATGGTGCATCAGTTGTGCATAACAATTTATCACCTGTCCTTATTCAAGGACTAGAGTAGGCAGAAGAATGCTCCTCCACTCCTTCTCCAAATGTCTGCACCCTGATCCCTGGAACCTGGGAATATGTTGCATTACATGGCAAAAGAAACTTTATAGATATAATCAAGATGATGGACCTCAGAATAGGTAAGTTATTCTAAATTGTTCAGGTGTGTTCAAGTTAATCACATGAGCCCTTAAAAGAAGAGAACTCTCTCAGGATAGAAGCAGAGGCATGCAGCTGAAAGGGAGACATGGAGATTCCAAGTGTGCACAGAATCTGAGGTACCACTATTGGCTCTCAGATTAGGGGTCACATGTACAAAATGGAAAAGGCCTCTAGGAGCTAAGAGCAGACCAGCTGACAGCCATAGGAACCTCAGTCATATGGCCACAAGGACCTATAGTCTGCACACCCTGAAAGACTGTGGAATGAGATTCCTCCCCAGAGCCTTCAATAAAAAAACAGTGAGCCAACATTTGGACTGTGGGCTTACAAGACCCAGAGCAGAGAAACCAGCCAACCTGGACATCTGACCTACAGACCTGTGATATAAAAATGTGTGTTGCTTTAAGCCACTACCTTGCGGTAAATGATATAGCAGCAATAGAAAACTAATAAAGAGAGGAGCCTAACTAACCCAGGATTAACCAGAAGGCACTGCCTGCCCCAGTAGCTGGGGCTCCAAAGCACATCAAACAGCTACCTCACCCACAACCAAAAGATAATAAGCAAACAAGCTGAAAAAAAGAGTGTTTGTAGAGCACACACTTAAGAAAATTAAAACCTGTAGAGAAATAGTGTTCCATCTGCACAGTGGAGCCCACATGACTTACACAAAAAGTTTGGGATCATCATAGAGTAATGAAAGTCCTCTTTCACCAGTGTTAAGGCTAATCTAAATAAAGGTGCAGCTTACTCGTATACTCCAGAGAGATTTTAAACCAGCCTCTTACTGCCTGAATCAATCTTCACAGTATCCCTGCATTTTGTAAATGATGTATTGGGCTTCACTGCAGAGCCAGATGTTGATGTGGACTTTTATTTGTTGGACAGGAGATTACAGAGAACTCCCAATATAAAAGTGTCCACTCTGGATTTCATTAGGGAACAAATGAGCTATGGCCAGTCCTGGGGTTTAAACAGGGACCCAGGCTCAAAGCACAGCTGTTTCTTTATATTTCCAGGTCAGAAAAAAAAAGAAAGAAAGAAACCAGTGCTGCTGGAAATTGACCAGGTCCCCTGTGTACTCCCTACTGGTCTTCAGGCTGCCCTTTGAATTCAGCTGGTCCCCAGCTGTTTCCGCATCCTGCCTCCCTCACCAGCCTCCCTCAAAACCCATCTCACAGAGTAGGGATTAAGACCAAGAAAGACAGTGGAGCTCCTCTGTCCATTTCAATCACAGTTAATGTATCTTTGTTTCCTCTGGTAAGGACCCAAAAACTCCAGTCGTAGAATGAATTACATTTGTGAAACCATTTTACCTGATTTGACAACTTGTTTTCCTGTCTCCCACAGTGGATTGACTCAAACTTTCATTCACAGGATTTGTCTGGGGCATTTTTTTGTTCTCTTGTTTATGGGTATGAATCACTGTGGGGAAAGGACTCATTTTTTATTCCTACCTCAGCGATCATCTAACTGCCCTGCTCTGGGTAATACACAAAGTGTACTATACAAAGAAGCACTTTAGTTTTACTCATTCTAAATTTATTGCCTTTTTAAATTTCAAGCATCGTTTGCTCAATGTATTATGCATAGTTTCACTTTTGGCAGTCTGTATGTCTACCAGGACATGTGTCCAAAATCCAGTCCTGGTGGTAATCGATAAACAAGAATAGCCTTTGCCAGAGCCATTAGTGTCTGCATTTTATTCTTTCTCAGCAACCTACTCAAAAAAAAAAAAAAAAAAAGACAGAGTGAGTGAAAACCTTTAACTAATGCAAGACTCATGGGTGTTATTGTCCATCCTTTTACCTCTGTGTTATAAACTTTTATTTTTAATCAAACATTTCAAAAACTATTTCTTTTCTACAGAGATCAATACCTTCTTCTATGTTGTGGGTATACTATTCCTATATTTACATTCAGAGTTTCTAAATAGTCCTTTAGTTATTGATGCTACAGTTCAACAGATGAACAGAAGGTATTTGACTATAATAGGCTGTACCAAATCATGACTTTATATTTCCCAAAGTCCTCAAAGAGTTTTACTAGAATTTCTCTACCCGCTTAACCTCTTATCTTGAAATCTAGTACAGGGCTTCTCAAGTCTTAGCTTGCTTGTGAATTCCTTGGGGATGATGTCAAGATTCAGATTCTGATTCAGTAGGTCTGGGGTAAGGCCTGAATGTCTGCATTCCTAACACACTCTCAGGAGAGGCCCACACTCCTATTCAAGGTTGCATTTTTGGAAGTAAGGCTCTAATATGTGTGTTAGGAGCACCAAGTGTAGACTCTGGACAATTAAGTTCTGTCACTCACCGGTAGGGTGACCTTGGGTGTGTTAGATACCTTTCCTCTGTCCTAGTTTATTCATATGTATTATTACCTATCTAAAAATTTTACAGTTACGATAGCATGAAATAATGAGTATAAAGCACCTAGCAACATACCTAAGCCACACAAAACCCTCAGTAATGGTCAGTTGTAATTATTTCATTGTTTCTTATATCGCTCACCCACCTATTCTTACACAGACTATTTTTTATTCCTTTACTCAAAAGAGCAGCAAGACAGGAAACAGTGTCAAGGGTCTGTGTAGAGAGGAACCTGGGCAGTGTCTGTAACCAGATAATTCTGGAGCAGTCAGAGTCTAGTCAGTGGGAATCTCATTCTTCTTGTCCACAGGGAGGTGAGTGGGGCTGATGGGGTCATTAGGAAAAGGGACATAAGTAAATGATATCCAGTTCTTATAATGGAGATAAGCAAAGCCTGTGTCTAGAGAGACATCTGTTGTAGACTATTGTTTACAGTCAGGTGAGTTCCAGGACCCATGGCACGACAAGGCCTTCTAGACACAGACTAAACTGGTCCAGCAGCACTTCTTCCAAGATCTGCATTGTGGAAGGACTACCACCAACCCACAGATGCATCATGTAATATCCTACATTTGTCTGGCTCTCTATTATTTATTATGAGCTTGTATACATTATTTCTTGCTTCATTCTTAGCATCCCTTGTGAGGGAACAGGCACTGTTTCAATTTTCATGGACAACAACAATGAAATTTAGGGCAGCCTCAAAACCTCCGGTGGCAGAGCTAGAGCTTCGGCCTCTAAGCTCAAGGTGCTCCATCCCCTCTCCTGCTCAGAGAAATGGAAACATCTCAGAAATAGAATTTAATGCTCAAAGTTCACAGTGGATTAGTTTATAAATTCTTCTCTATGACTTTGTCTATGTGAAGCATATGTACATGCCCCAACCTCTTTCAAAACAGGAGGGGAAAAAAGCAATAAAGAAAGTGAAATGAATGTTAATGAAAATTATGGGTAAAGTGGTTATGAAAGGGTTATGGAAAACCATAGATTGTCAAAGTGTAACAGGGTGCAGCCAAGGAGGGCCCCAAATAGGGATTTGTAATGGAGTCCAGAACTCAGGGTGTCCAGGAAATATTAGAAAAAAATATATATATGATGTCCTCACCCCCACAAGTCTGAGCTGGGGGATGGGATACATAGAGCAGGGCAATTGAGAGCTGTTTTGCAAAGCAACAGCTTTGCAGCTAACCTCTGATGTGGTCATTTAACATATCTATAACCTTTAACTGGTTTCATGGATAACTTAAATATCCATGCTTTGGCCATGCTTTGAGCCAGGCGGATGGAAGTGACTTCCACCCCAGATGTAACTAGGAGGCAACTCCACCTGGTTATAGTGCCTGTGTGAAGCTTGGAGATGATTGGCTCCATGCCATGGGACCACACCTGCCCAGACTTATTATGGCAGCCCAGTAAAGCGGGAAGAATACAGGAATGCTGGCAGGTGTAACTGATCATGGGAGGAGTCAGAAATGGGGCTATAGAGGAGGATTGGTGGTGGAATTTAAACCCAAGTGTGGCAGCCAGGCCTGGTGGGGACTACGTGGCATTGGAGAGAGTGGTGACCCCAAGGCTTTGGAGTAGGTTTGGGACCATGCGGCTTTGGTGAGAGTAAGGACCACACAGCTTTGGGCTGCTCCCTTTTGTCACATGGCTTTTAGGGTGCAAGAGAGACTTTGCCTGGAAGAAAAGGGGTGAAAGGACTCTTGCTGGTGGGCCATAAGAAGGTGCCACATGGTTTTGGATTAACTGGAGATCACAGCAGTAACACAGCTGATAGTGCTAGCAACCTGTGTCATACACTTCTACTTCTTTTCCCTCAGGAAAGGGAACCCTGGACTGGGTACCCCATCTGGGGTACCCCGGACTGGGTAGAGGGAGAAGGAAGGGCTGTGTGCATCTGTGGGTATTCTAAAGGACTTTAGTAGTTTAATGAAGACATTAAGTCATTACTCTTAAGTCTGTATAACTTTTAAATAAATAATTCCTTTCCTTTTCACCAATCTCCGGCACTGAGGAACATCTTTCTCCTGGTGGCAGGCAAGGCAAACCAAGTATGGGCTGGGGGCAGGGAACCCCGGGGCAAAGGGGGGATCCTTTCATTAATAGTATATTGTTCACCCCCGACCCCGGGTCTGTTCTATAACAAAAGCACTAGCAGAACTAACTTACTTTCTTTCTTTCTTTCTTTCTTTCTTTCTTTCTTTCTTTCTTTCTTTCTTTCTCTCTCTCTTTCTCTCTTTCTTTCTTTCTTTCTTTCTTTCTTTCTTTCTTTCTCTCTTTCTTTTTCTTCTTTCTTCTTTTTTTGCAAGTGAAAGGAAGAGAAATGGATAGCAAAGAACAGAGAGCAAAGACACATTGTGATCCCTCGTGACACACATCTCTTTCTTCTTGCCTTTTCTTCCTGTACTTAAATTTATTTCTTATTATTGCCTCATAGGGAAAGGCAGTTTTAGAGTTGGAGAATGATACAGAGATTATCTCTGTACAATGATGTGTTTTCCATAGGGGTGGAGGGGTCTGATGAAGGCATCCATGAGAACCTCATCTCTCCATTCCCATTCTATCTCTTTCCATTACAGAAAACTCTTCCCTTCCTGTTGTTTTCACTTCATTCTCAAAGGCAGGATTAGACACCACCCCAGCAAAAATCAGCAATGTGTCTATTTAATTCCTCCAGTAGCTGAATGTGTTAGCTACTGTTTTTGCTTCTTGTCTGTTGAATAATATTTCTCCACCCATTCCTTGAGAAAATTAATTTCAACTGCAGAAAGGGACCTGTTGCTCTGCCTGGACCAACTGCAGCATTGCACAGTGTTCTTACTAGGTTGCACATAAATTAAGTGACCTGAATTAGCCAATTAGATTCTTTCACTAAGATTAATATAAGCAAAATGGAAGACAATGAACTTCAAGAGTGAAGAAATAAGATACAAAGGAAGAATGTGAGTTGGAGGTAGAGCCTCATTGAGTCGTTCGTGTCCATGGGTCCAGAACTACCTGAGATCACTTCCACCTCTTGGGTAGAGGGTACATTGATCACTTTAATTGCATTGCATTCCAATCACTTGAATTTAAGATTCCTAAATGATATGCTATTGTATTGCCCAATGGCATTTGAAATAGCCACGGAAGTACCCAACATTCAAATCTTTGTCAAAATCTCCAAAAACTTTTGATAGTCAGGCTGCATTCAAAGAGTTCTTTCTCACTTGATATACCAACACTTGACTTGAGGCATTGCAGCAGCCTGTGAATTGGATCTCTTTTGATGTTCAAGAAACTCAAGAAATGATTTAATTTTTTATATTACTTTTGGTTAATGGACACTTTCTTTGAAATTGACTCTGTGAAAAAGGCTGTAGTTCATATTTGGATCTTTTACATTTATGTGCCCTTTTTGTTGTTTTATTCTTGCACGTGTTGATTCTTTTTATGGAAAAAATGGAGATCACTTTACAACTTTAAAACATTGTATTTTAAAGTCTATTATGCATATTTGCATTGTTTCCCTATTACTCCAATTTTAATTTAAAAATAAAGAATCCTTCTTTTTGCTGTGAGTATCTCTTTTGACTAGTTTCCCTCAGCCTGAACAGGGACTTCCCTTACACATGATGTTCAGGCTTCAATTTAGGACAGCTCTTCGCATGCAAGGTTCTTTAGGAAAAGGAGGGGTATTTACAAAGCAGGCCAGGCTCCAGCATTGAATCACTGTCTGGGAACCTGCCTGAAAAGCTGGCAGCTGGTCAGCCCATCTGCCTCTAGGATCGGCCCACCTCCCTCTTCCTCCATTACTGAGAATCTCTTCCACCTGCCACACATCATCAGGCCGCCTCTGCAGCCCTTCTTTCCACTCACTGCTTCTAGAACCTCACTACCCTCACTGTTCATTACCTGACAACATAACATCTGTTCCCAGTCTTCTCCTGAAACTGCTATTGAGAGTCCCTGCTTCTCTCCTTAGTTCTCACTGTCTTTTAATTTTGCATGCTTGACACTTCTGACAGCATAGTACTACTCCCTGAATCTCTATTTTCTCCTTCACCATGTCCTATTTTCCTCTCATTCTCAAAAGGTGGGAGTTGTTTTCTAAGATTTTTTCCTTTATCTCTGCTATTCTATTACTTCCCCCATATTCATACCCAATAGCTTCCTCTCCTCCATGGGCCCATAGATTTATGTTGCTGGTTATGAAGTAATTAATACCACAAATCACTCATTTCCATATTCATTCATTTAGATGTCCTAGTGAAAATGTTTTCTGTGTCAGATATTAAGATAGACACTGGGGGGAAGATGGCAGCTATGTAGCGGGGAGCTGAGACCACTTGCTTATGCACCCAACTGGGACACTTACCCCATTTTCTGAAAATCCAAGTGAAGAGCCAACAGAATCTGATCTGATATGAAGTTTGGAAGCCAAAGTATGCAGAGGACCCTTCAAAATGGGCAGTAAAGAAGTTTTATAGGTGAATGGAAAGTTCCCCAGGCCTGGTGCCAGAGACTGCATCTGCTGCTGGTTTGTTAGAGGAGAGCTGGGTCAGTGATAGCAGCCTAGAGGTTCCCTCCCCTCCCAAGGCCGGGAAATCGCAGACCCTAGCCAGGAGAGATTTGAACTCATAAAGTCACCAAGTGAAAAAAGAGGCAGCACACATGCACACAACTGGAGACACACCCAAGCTGGTGTGGTGGTCACTGGGAGGAACAGTGCCAGAGAGTGGGGGAATCCTGGCAGCACCTGGAGTTGAGAGAAGTGGGCCACAACTGGCCATGAGTGAGATAGAGGTGTGTGTGGCAAGCTGGGCCATGGCTCCCAGAGGCAGCTGCACCCACAGAGACTTTTATTTTCAGAAAGGGGAAGGGAGGGAGAAAGGGTGGAAGAGAAGGAGAGAAACGTCAATATATGGTTGACTCTCGCATGCCTCCTACTGGGGACCTGACCTGAAACCCAGACATGTGCCCTAGACTGGAAATTCAACTGGTGACCCTTGGTTTGTAGACTGGCACTCAATTCACTGAACCATACGAGCCAGGGCCCACAGAGACTTTTTTCAAAAAGGGAACTGAGGAGTACTGGGCAGGGACCTCGCACACACAGCTGCTGGGACAACAAGGAGGGAAGGTTGTGGGTGGGTGCGATTTGCTCACATTCAGTGCACCTCATGGACTGATCAAAAGGGTGCCAAGAGAGGTGGATTATCAGCGCTGGGTGGGTGCAACTGTGCAGAGTGGACAGTGCAGGCTGCACAGTGCTCTGAGGGCATGTATTGGAAAGTGGTCACCTGTGATTATTGTAGCCCAGACTGAGCCCCCTTCCTTGCCGAAACCATTGGAAAGGGAAAACTGAGCCCAATCCCTTACTGCCTGTAGGAGCAGGAACTGCAAACCTGGCTAGGTAGGCTTAACAACCAGCAGGGGGCTTTTTTGTTTGTTTGTTTCTAATAGTAAGACAGACCTGAAGCTGAAAAAAAAACAGAAACAAATCCAGGAAGAAGTCAGAAGGTGAACAACAACAACTGAGACAAAGTTCACCTTGCTCTTCATCAGAACTTACATTTAAAAAAAAAAATTCTCTTAATTTTTTTAGTTTTTTTTTGTTTGTGTGTTTTTGTTTTTTTCTGTTTGCTTTTTTGCTTCCTTTCATATCACATTTTAATTTTTCTTCTTTCACTTCACTTGCATTCCAAATACCTCACTACTCTTGGTCTTTTACATTTTATTCCTTTTATTCAGATTGCATATTTTTAATCATATTATTGTTATTGCAAATCCCACACAGCACCCTTCCCTGGTCTTAATCTATTTCGCCCTCTTCCTGAGATTTATTACTGTTGTAAACTTTATTTTCTCTCGCACTGCACCATGTTCCCATCCCTGCTCTCACTATTGCTTTTCCATCTAACCTCACATAAGCACTCTTCTTAAGTCAGCTCACGTTCTCTTTCCCCTCGTATAAGTCTTATTTGTTTTCCACCTTTTATAAACAGTGGCTAGTTGAGTGAAATACCACGGTTATTCCTGTACTTCTCCAGTGGAACTCCTATTTGTTCACTATTTTTTGTATTTTAAATCCCATAGAATACTCTTCGTGTCTTACTCCATTTTGCCTTCCCCCTGCCCCTGATCATTTGAGTGAAGAATTTTATTTCATCCCCCCTCAACCTGGGCTTCACTCCTTACGCTTATTAGTTTGCTTCCCCCATCCTCTCAAAATCATTTTTCTTTAGTAGACATCTCATATTCGGTTTTCTCTTTTATTTAATGTTGTTATTCCCATTCCACCTATATCAAACTTCAATCAGCTGTCATTACTATCGAACCTGCTATAGTTTTCTGCAATTTTGCTCCCATTAGTCCAATACCATTTCAATTTTACTTTAAACATCATACTATACTCTTTCCTTTTCTTCCCCCATTGTTCCCATTGCCCTTCCATGTTTTACTTATGTTTTAAATTTTGTTCTCTCCTTTTCTTCACCTTGCTTCTATCCTGCTGTTATCAATTCTCCTGTGTCATCCTACAATAACATTTTCCCATCTTTTAGTCATCCCATAGTCCCTTTGTCATATCTTATAATAT
This sequence comes from Anoura caudifer, assembly GCA_004027475.1. Classification (NCBI taxonomy): domain Eukaryota; kingdom Metazoa; phylum Chordata; class Mammalia; order Chiroptera; family Phyllostomidae; genus Anoura; species Anoura caudifer. The sequence continues at coordinate 275,663 of PVKU01001003.1, read as the reverse complement.
TTGTAATCTCTCTTCACCTTTATTAATCTTTGCTCAACTGCAGTTGAGATTGTTGATGTGGTGGGGGGGTTCTTTTTTCTGGTGTAGGTTTGGTTGTCTGGTAATACTGCTTTGTTATCCAACACCCGTACAACAGCATACAAGACAAAGTGGGAGTTGTGACTACCAGTAGCCCCCTGAGGGGGAGAACCCATGAACAAAGAAGCCAGAAACAAGTAAAGGCCAAGTACAATAATAATGCCGACACTAACAGAAGAAAGAGCAAACCTAGAACATCTAGACAAGGAGATCAAAGAGACTGCACCACTGAGTCCCACAGGTCTACTACCATAGAAGTCCACCCCATCTAGACAGGCAGGCAAACCAGTGCACCCTCAGACCCTAAAACCAACAAAAAGAGTCACCTAATAAAATGGGGAGACAGAGAAAGAACCCTCAATCAAAAAGAATGGAAGAATCCTCAGTAAAAGAGCTAAATAAAATTGAGGCAAGCAATCTATCAGACATAGAATTTAAAAAAAAAATGGCTGTAGGGGTGCTCAAAGAACTCAGTGACAACTCAAAGGAACAGTGGGAACTACAACAGCATAAAAAGGAAATAGAAACTATAAACAAGAATCAGGAAGGAGTGAGGAATATAGTGCCTGAAATTAAAAAAAAAAATACACCAGAAGGAATTACAAGCAGGCTGGATGAAGCAGAGAACTGAATAAGACAAGGTAGAAAGAAATACCCAGGTAGCGCAGCAAAATGAAAAACAAAACAAAACAAAACAAAACTCAATAAGTCTCAAATTAGGAATTTCCCTTTTCTGTTTACTACCAATATTGCTTCTTTTATTTCAGTTTACCATATTTTCTTCCATTTTAAGAGATAATGCTCTTTATTTCTCAATATATCTTTTTCAATTTTAAGACTATGTTTGATTTGAAGGTGGCATGACATAACTGTGATCAATTATAGCAATGGATATTTAGATCCTGTTATTAAATTTAATTTACATTTTTTGTTTTTATATCAGTCACAAGAAAGAATTTACCTAGTTTATTATTATTTCAAATATATGAATCATAAGCTTAGACTCCTGGAGAAATTAACTCTTAAGATTGATATCAGGTGTATAAATAATGGCTCAGAATTATGACTGTGCATGCCCAGTTGTTTATTTACTTTATCAGAAAATTAGTGTCATTACTTCCATCCCCTATACTGTGCTTTCTCTTCTCAAAATTCTTACCTCAATCTTGAATGAGGCAATTTATGATTATAAAATTTGTAAATGGTTAATCATATCTTGTTGGCATAAAATTATTTATTCAGTGGAGGAATTCAAAAGCTCAATATGGTTAAGATTCTCATTAATATTATTCAAATTTGGAATTGGGCAGCCGTTTTGAAAAGATTACTCATTTACTACAATGTGCTATTGAAATGTTTCTTTACTTTTCCTCAGTTATGTTAATGCAGGAAATTAGAAATAATCGATCTGGCATGTTAAGCTGGTGTATCTGGATAGGTCAATAAAGTCTGATTCTTAATACATTGTGATAACCCTAATCATTTCATTCATGAAGAAGAAGACAATTACTTACCTCCTAAATTATCTGGGTTTTTTTGGATATGAAATTGAAGTAATCTGGGGCTAAATTAAAGTTCAACAGGAAATTATAACTGTTGTACTCCTACAAATATTTATCATGATAAATATGTATGTATTTTATACATTTTTGAAATCATAAATTATTATGTAAGTCAAGAAAAATGTTTAGGTATAAAAATCACAGTTTGCAAAATATAATTTTGCAACAATTTCACAGGAAATAAACACAAAAATTACTTTTGGATTCTGTGGGTATTGCTGTATCATCTTTAAGACAAAATATAATTCCTTATCTTTACTCCAAAAATGTAGAAAATTTCTAAGAATAATGCAAAAGAATTCCTATACAATGTGAAACATTGAACAACATTCCTTTTCCCCTTGAGATTCATAGAAGAAATTCTCTTTGGGGAAAAGAAATCATGACTTCTCGTTGGGGCACCTGTATTGATTGTTGTAAACTATTCAGGCTATTTAGGACACAAGCCTTTGCAAGATTTCTAAAATTTATTTATTTATATCAAACATCAAATTAGAATTTCAAAGGAAATATAGAGCATCTGTTCATGCCTACCTTTCCACAACTTGATGTCTGTCCCAATTCAGTGATGCCTAATTTATAGTTTAAATATTAGCCAGATCATTCGACTCTGAGAATTATAGCCATTCCTTTCAACTCTAATTTTACCATCATATTTGATTTTTTGTTACTAAATTTATTTCTCAACTTTTAGGCTGTGGACGAGAGGGTCTTATTAATCTTTCTTTTAAAACATTTACTTGTTTATTGCCATAACTTTAATGTAATTCTGCCTTTAAAAAAAATCTTAACGGGTATCTTGGTGTAGATTGACAAGTTTGGGAAAGAGTTAAGAAGAGCAAAAGCAATGCTGAAGAAGATCAAGGCTGTTAATTACTATAGCTTTGTTACTCCCAGTTGTGAAGGTGTATCTTAAAGCTATAAGACAGTATAGTATTTTACAAAAAAATTATTGAATTTATTTGGCTAACATTGAATCATAAAATTGTATACATTTCAAGTGCATAATTCTATAATACATAATCTGTATATTGTTTCACACTTAAAGTGAAGTATCCTTTTGTCACCATTTACCCTCCCTTACCTTTTCTACCTGTCCCAAATACCCTTTGGTAATCACCTTACTGTCATGCGTGTCTATGAGGTTTTTTGGGTTGTTGTTTTTTTTGCTTAATACTTCACTTTTTCACCCAGCTCCCTAACTCCTCCCCTCTGTTCTCTGTATCTATGAGTCTGTTTTTATTTTGTTTATTAGATTCCATACACACCATAAGTAAAATTATATGGTATTTGTCTTTCTTTCACTGGTTTATTTTACTTGGCATAATACTCTACAGGTCTGTCCAACCTGTTACAAGAGGTAAAATTTTCTCTTTTCTATGGCTGAATCATATTCCGTTGTGTAAATATACCTCAGCATTTTTATCCACTTATCTACTAATGGGCACTGTGGTTGCTTCCAAATATGGGCTATTATAAATGATGCTGCAGTGAATATAGAGGTGCATGTACTTTCAAATCAGTATTTCAGGTTTCCTGGGATATATTCCTAAAATAGGAACTATTGGTCATAAGGTGGTTTCATTTTTAATTTTTGAGGACTCTCCATACTGTTCTCCACAGTGGGGGTAACAATATGCCTTCCCACCAACAGTGCTCTAGGGTTCCCTTTTCTCTGCATCCTCGCCAGCACGCGTTTACTGATTTATTGATGATAGCCATTCTTATGGATGTGAGGTGATATTTAATTGTGGTTTTTAATTTGCATTTCTCTGATGAATAGTATTATAGAGCATCTTTTCAGATGTCTATTGGCCATCTGTATGTACTCTTTGGAGAAATGTCTATTCAGGTCCTTTGATCATTTTTAATTGAATTGTTTGTTCTCTTGGTGACAAGTTTTATAAGAAGTTCTTTATAAATTTTAGATACAAATGTATCATTGGCAAATATTTTCCCTAATTCAGTGGATTATCCTTAATTTTATTTATGGTTTCCTTTGTTGTGCAAAAACTTTTTAGTTTGATGTAGTGCTATTTGTTTAATTTTTCTTTTGTTTCTCTTGCCTGAGCAGATAGATCAGAACAAAATATTTCTATAAGAAATGTTTATTTTTTTGCCTATTTTTTCTTCTACAAGTTTTAAAGTTTCAGGACTTACATTGAAGTCTCTAATTGATTTTTAGTCTATGATTGTGTATGGTATAAGAAAGTGGTCTAGTTTCATTTTTTTTGCACATACCTAATTTTCCAAACACCATTTATTGAACAGGCTGACCTTAACCTTGCATCCTTTGTCAAATATTAATTGACCATAAAGATGTGGATTTATTTCTGGGCTCTCTATTCTCTTCCCTTGAGCTATATGTCCGTTTTTATGCCAGTGCCATACTGTTGTGATTACTAAGAACTTATATAGTATAATTTGATATGAGGTAGGGGGATTTTCCAACTTTATTCTTCTTTCTCAAGATCTTATCTTTCATTTTGTTTATGTGTTTTAGCATGTTAATTGGTTTGCCAATATTGTAGCAACCTTGCATCTCTGGAATAAATCCCATTTGATCAAGGTATATGATATTTTGAGAAGATTTTATTTGCTTATTTTTAGAGACAGGGGAAGGGAAGGAGAAAAAGAGAAAGAGAAACACCTATGTGAGAAACATTCACCTATTGCCTCTTCCATGTGCCCCAACTGGGGCCTAGGCTTGCAACCTAAGCATGTGCCTTGACTGGGAATCAAACTGACCACCTTAGGCTTTGTAGGACAGTGCCCAATAAACTGAGTCATGCTGGCCAGGGCAAGGTATATAATCTTTTAAATGTATTGCTGGATCCAGTTTGCTAATACATTGTTGACAATTTTAGAATCTAGGTACATCAGGGATATGGACTATAATTTTCTTTCTTTGTAGTGGCTCATTCAGTTTTGGAATTAAGATAATGCTGGCCTCATAAAATACTTGGGAGTCTTTCCTTCTCTTTAATTTTTGGATATAGTTTGAGAAGGATATGTGTTAGTTCTATTTTTTATGTTTGATATAATTTACCTGTAAAACCATTGGTCTAGACTTTTATTTGTTGGGAGTTGTATGATTTCTGTTTCAATTTTATTAGTTATAGTTGATCTATTCAGATTTTTTGATTCTTTTGATTCAGTTTTGGAAAACTCTATGTTTCTAAGAATTTATCCTTTAATTCAGATAGTCCAATTTGTTGGCATATAGTTGTTCATAATATTTTCTTACAATTCCTTGGGTTCATTAGTGTCAGCTGTTACTCTCCACTTTCATTTCTTGATTTTATTCACTTTTTTTTGAGACATCTGGTTAAAGGTTTGTCAATCTTGTTTACCATTTCAATGAAGTGTTTTTGTTTTCACTGACATTTTGTATTTTTTTTAAACTCTCATTTATTTCTGCTCTGATCTTTACTATTTCTTTCCTTCTACTCATTTTGGGCTTTGTTTGTTATTCAAATTCATTTGAGTATAAAGTTAGATTGTTTATTTGAGTTTTTTCTTGTTTCTTGAGATAGGCCTGCAATGCTATGAAATTCCCTCCTAAGACTGCTTTTGCATAGCTTTTATCCCATAGATTTTTGCATTGTTGATTTCTCTTTTTTATTTGTTTCAAGGTATCTTTTGACTTCTTCCTTGATCTCATTGTTAACCCATTCATTGTTTAGTTGCATGTTATTTGGCCTGTGTATCTTCATTTTCATTTTTTTCTTATGATTAATTTCTAGTTTCATACCATTATGGTCAAAAAATGCTTGATGGGATTTCAGTCTTCCTAAATGTATTCAGACTTGTTTTGTGTCTTATTATGTGGTCTAGCATGGAAAACGTTCTATGTGCACTTGGAAAAAATGTATATTCTGCTGTTTTAAGATGAAATGCTCTGAAGATATTTATTAAATCATTCTGTTATAATTTGTCATCTAATGCCACTGTTTCTATGTTGATTTTCTGTCTGGAATATCTATCCATTGAGGTCCATATTATGTTAAAATTCCTACTATGACTGCACTGCTGTTAGTCTCTCCCTTAATAAATAGCCACAAGTTTTGCTTTAAATATTTAGGTGCTCCTATGTTGAGTACATAAATGTTTACAAGGGTTATATCCTCTTGATGGATTGCTCCCTTTATCATTATGCAGTGTCCTTTGTGTTGGCTCTTACTATATCTTTTTTTTTAAAGATTATTTTAAGGAGAGAAGATGGCGGTGCAGTAAGAGGATGAACATCCCTCTTCCCCCTTCACACAGGTGAAAAACCTGGTCGATTTACAGTGGAGCACAGCAAACAGACACCAGAAACACAGCATATATGAAAACAGGAGATCGAAAATTGCAGTGGACATTGAAAAACCAGATGGTAAGGAGAGTACTCCAGCAGTGTGGAGACCAGGGAGGGAGCTGAGATCCTGGGCCAGTGCTGGCCATAAGACTCTAGGAAGGGAGCTGGGTCAACCACTCTCTGATCAGCCAAACAAGGTTTTGGCAGCACTGGGATAAACCTGGTGGCTTGGAATCTCACAGAGAGGAGTTAAGATTTCATAGCCCTGGGATGACTGAGCGTTGGAGCTCGCACTCCTGTCTATGCCCACGTGCCATTGGGAAGAGCTGCACGGGGATCTGTTGGCACCAGCAAGCCACTGGGGGACCTGTGCTGAAGTTGCTAAGTGCTACGGTCTCTCAGCCCCTTTGTGCAAGTGTGCGCATGCACGTGTGCCAGCAGGGAGCTGCGATACGGTCTCTTGGAGCCCTTACACTATTGGGGACCTGAGTGGACTGCTGGGAGATCTTAGACACCGGTGTGCAACCTGCATGGGGGTTCATTTGTGCTGGCAGGACAGTTGTCACCTGTGCATGGAATGCTGAAAGATCATAAGCACTTGCATGCATGCAACCGCAGTAGGCGCCTGCCGCCGCAGGAGACACATCTGAGGCCCTCTGCAGAGAGGCCCCAGGCTAGCTCTGAGAATAGTAGGCCAAAGATAACTGAGTGCTGAATAGGGAGAAAAACAATACAGTCACCCCTCGGCCACTGAAGTCATGAAGGCCAGAAAAACCAGCTTGGCAAGATTGATAACAGCAAAAGTTGGCAGTTTTGGTGATTTTCAATTATTTCTTTTTTTATGTTTTTTTCTTTTTCTCCTTTCTTATTATTAATTTTTCATTATTTTGATCTTTTTTTTACCCCTCAACTTCTTTTGCTTCTCATTACTTCGTTCTTGTTTTATTCCTTCTTCCATTCTTTCCAAGCTTATCTCTTCTTCCTTTCTCTTTTGTCTTTTCTTTCTCATTCTGCTTTTCCTTATTCCCTTTTCATTTTTTAATTTCCTTTCCTTCTTTTCTTTTTTTCTTTCCTCCTCTTTTCTCTTTTTAAACACCTACGAGTGAGACAAAACCAAACCAAAACAAAACAAAAAAACCCTGGAACTGTGGAAAGACCAGACTTGGTCCCAAAGAGGTGGCATTTCAACAACTGAGATGCTGGAAGCCATGAACACCAGGATATCCAAAGGAGACAGCACCACTGAATCTCACAGGCATTCTACCACAGAAGTTCACACCATAAACCCAGGGAACCAGAACAAATCAATTTAAGAAACGGAGCCTAACAAGAAGAGCCTCACAAACAATGGGAAGACAAAGAAAGAACCCCCAAGTGAAAGAAAAGGAGGAAGCCCCAGAAAGAATGCTAAATGAAATGGAGGCAACTCAACCATCAGATTTTGAGTTCAAAGCAATGGTTGTCAGGAAGTTCCAAGAGCTCTCAATGAGCTACCAGAAACTACAGGGAAGCTACGAGGAACTCACTGCAAACTATATCAATATGAAAAATGAAATAGAAACTATTAACAAGGGCCAAGAGGAAATGAAAAATACAATTTCTGAACTGAAGAACACAGTGGAAGGAATGAAAAGCAGAATAGATGAAGCAGAGGATCGGATCAGCAAGTTGGAAGACCAAGTAGAAGAAAACATCCAGAAAGAGCAAGAACAGGAAAAGAGGCTCAGAAAAAATGAAGAGGGATTAAGAGAAATACAAGACAATATGAAACATAATAATATCTGTATAATAGGGATACCAGAGGGAGAAGAAGAAAAGCAAGGGATAGAAAACCTATTTGAAAACTAATGATGGAAAACTTCCCTAATTTGATAAGAGAAAAAGTCACACAAATCCAGGAATCACAGAGAGTCCCATTCAAGAGGAACCCAAAGAGGCCCACTTCAAGACATATCATAATTAAAAAGACAAAATTCCAAGACAAAGAGAAAATCTTAAAGGCAGCAAGGGAGAAAAAGGAAGTAACATACAAGGGAGCCAAGATTAGGTTAGCAGCTGACTTCTCAATGGAAAAACTCCAAGCCAGAAGAGAATGGCAAGAAATATTCCAAAAAATGAAAACCAAAGGCCTGCAACCAAGACTACTTTACCCAGCAAGGCTTTCAATCAAGATAGAAGACCAAATAAAGAGCTTCCCAGACAAAAGAAGTCTCAAAGAATACACCTCTACAAAACCAGCTCTGCAAGAAATACTAAAGGGCCTGCTTTAAGAAAAGGAAGGAAAGGAGAAAGAGAGAGAGAGGAACACAGGAACAAAAATGGCAATGAACAAGTACCTATCAATAATAACCTTAAATATAAATGGATTGAATGCTCCAATCAAAAGGCATAGAATAGCTGAATGGATAAGAAAGCATGATCCACACATATGCTGCCTACAAGAGACCCACCTCAGGACAAAAGACCTACACAGACTTAAAGTGAAGGGCTGGAAACAAATTTTCAAGCAAATGGACAGGAAAAAAAGCCAGGGTAGCAATACACATATCAGACAAAATAGACTTCAAAAGGATGGCCATAAAGAGAGACCCAGAAGGTCACTTCATAATACTCAAGGGAAGAATCCACCAGGAAGACATAAACATTGTAAATATATATGCACCCAACATAGGAGCACCTAAACACATCAAGAAAATCTTAGAGGACTTCAAGAAAGATATTGACAGCAACACAATTATAGTAGGCGATTTTAACACCCCACTGTCAAAAATGGACAGATCTTCTAAACAAAATATCTACAAAGATATTGTGGCATTGAACGACACTCTAGATGAAATGGACTTAACTGATATATATAGAGCCCTTCATCCCAAAGAAACTAAATACACATTCTTTTCAAATGCACATGGAACATTTTCAAAGATAGACCACATGATAGGACACAAAACAAGCCTCAACAAATTTAAGAAAATTGAAATCATACCAAGCATTTTCTCCAACCACAAGGGACTGAAACTAGAAACCAACATCAAGGGGAAAAACCCAAAACACTCAAAATCATGGAGATTGAATAGCATGCTATTAAACAATGAATGGGCCAACAATGAAATTAGGGAGGAAATCAAAAAGTTTCTGGAAAAAAATGAAAATGAACTCACAAAACCCAAAACTTACAGGACAGAGCAGAAGCAGTCCTCAGAGGAAAGTTCATAGCGACACAGGTCTACCTAAAAAAGATAGAAACATCTCAAACAAACAACTTAACTCTACGCCTACAAGAACTTGAGGATCAACAGCAAAGACAGCCCAGAGCAAGTAGAGGGTAGGAAATAACTAAGATCAGAGCAGAATTAAATGACATAGAGACGAAAAGCACAATTCTAAGGATCAATGAATCCAGGAGCTGATTCTTTGAAAAGATAAACAAAATTGACACACCTTTAAGCAGGCTCATCAAGAAAAAAAGACAGAAGACCCAAATAAACACAATCAGAAATGAAAGAGGAGAGATTACAACTGACACCACAGAAATACAAAGGACAGTAAGAAATTACTATGAAGAACTGTATGCCCCCAAATTTGAAAACCTAGGTGAAATGGACAAGTTTCTAGAAAAATATAATCTCCCAAAACTCAATGAAGAAGACGGAGAAAGCCTTAACAGACCAATAACAGCAGATGAAATAGAAGCAGTAATCAAAAAACTCCCAACACACAAAAGCCCTGGACCAGATGGTTTCACAGGAGAATTTTACAAAGCATTTAAGGAAGAGCTAAGCCCCATCCTTCACAAACTTTTTGAAAAAATCCAAAATGATGGAAGACTCCCAAACTCTTTTTATTAAGCCAGCATCATTCTAATCCCCAAACCAGATATAGACATAACAAGGAAAGAAAACTTCAGGCCCATATCGCTGATGAACATAGATGCTAAAATCCTCAACAAAATATTGGCAAACCACATCCAACAATACATTAAAAAGATCATACACCATGACCACGTGGGATTCATCCCAGGGATGCAAGGATGGTTCAACATTCACAAATCAGTAAATGTAATATATCACATAAACAAAAACAAAGGCAAAAATCACATGATCATATCAATAGATGCAGAAAAAGCATTTGATAAGGCACAGCACCCATTTATGATAAAAACACTCAGCAAAGTGGGAATTGAGAGAGCATTCCTCAACATTGTAAAGGCCAAATAGGAGAGACCTACAGCCAACATCATACTCAACTGGCAAAAGCTAAAATCTTTTCCACTAAGATCAGGAACAAGACAAGGTTGTCTACTTTCACCACTTCTATTCAATATAGTATTGAAGTATTGGCCACAGAGATTAGACAATAAAAGGAAATAAAAGGCATCCAAATTGGAAAGGAGGAAACAAAACTATCATCATTTGAAGATGACATGATAGTGTACATAGAAAATCCTATAGACTTTGCCAAAAAGCTGCTCAACCTAGTAAATGAATTTGGCCAAATAGCAGGATACAAAGTCAATATCCAGAAATCAAAGGCATTTCTGTATACCAAGAATGAAATAGCAGAAGCAGAAATAAAAAAAAATCCCATTCGATATAGCAAAAATGAAAATTAAAATACCTAAGAATAAACCTAACCAAGGAGGTAAAAGACCTGTACGCAGAAAACTACACAACACTGAAGAAAGAAATCAAGGAAGACACAAACAAATGGAAACACATACCATGTTCATGGATCAGAAGAGTTAACATCATCAAAATGTCCATACTACCCAAAGCAATTTACAGATTCAATACAATACCTATTAAAGTACCAATGGCATATTTCACAGACATAGAACAAACACTTCAAAAATTTATATTGAGCCATAAATGACCTCGAATAGCTGCAGCAATTTGGAGAAAGAAGAGCCAAGTAGAAGGGATCACAATACCTGACATCAAACTGTATTACAAGGCCACTGTAATCAAAACAGCCTGGTACTGGCACAAAAACAGACACATGGACCAGTGGAATAGAACAGAGAGCCCAGAAGTAAACCCAATTGTCTACAGTCAATTAATATTTGACAAAGGAGGCAGCAACATAAAATGGAGTAAAAGTAGCCTCTTCAACAAGTGGTGTTGGGAGAACTGGACAGCTACATTCAAAAAAATGAAACTTGAACACCAACTTACACAATACACAAAAATAAATTCAAGGTGGATAAAGATTTAAATATAAGTCGTGACATCATTAAAGTCCTAGAGGAGAATGTAGGCAGGAAAATCTCAGACATTTCACGCAGCAATATTTATACTGATACGTCCCCTAAAGCAAGGAGCATAAAGGAAGAATAAACAAATGGGATCTCATCAAAATAAAATGCTTCTGTACGGCTAAAGAAAACAGTGTTAAAATAAAAAGAGAACCAACTATATGGGAAAACGTATTTGCCAATGATACCTCAGACAGGGGCTTAATCTCCAAAATATATAAAGAACCTACATGACTCCACTCTAAGAAGACAAACAACCCAATTGAAAAATGGGCAAAAGACTTGAACAGACACTTCTCCAAGGAGGACATACAGAAGATCCAGAAACATGAACAGATGCTCGATATCACTAGCTATCAGAGAGATGCAAATTAAAACCACAATGAGATACCACTTTACACCAGTCAGAATGGCCATCATAAAGAAAGCAACAAACAACAAGTTTTGGAGAGGCAGTGGAGAAAAGGGAACCCTAGTGCACTGTTGGTGGGACAGCAGACTGGTACAACCACTATGGAAAATAGTATGGAATTTTCTAAGAAAACTAAAAATGGGCCTACCTTTTGACCCAGCAATTTCACTGTTAGGATTATATCCTAGAAACCCTGAAACACCAATCCAAAAGAACGTATGCACCCCAATATTCATAGCAGCACAATTTACAATAGGCAAGTGTTGGAAGCAACCTAGGTTCCCATCAGTAAATGAATGGATCAAGAAACCATGGTACATTTACACAGTGGAATTCTATGCAGCAGAAAGAAAGAAGGAGCTCCTACCCTTTGTGACAGCATGGATGGAACTGGAGAGCACTATGGTAAGTGAAATAAGTCAGGAGGTGAAAGACAAATGCCATATGATCTCACCTTATCATGAACCTAATTAACAGAACAAACAAAAAACATAATATAACTGAAGACACTGAAATTGAGAACAAGACAGGAGAGGGATAGGAATTTCTAGGGAAAGGAGAAGGGTTTAGAGCAACAAGTATGAAAGACACATGGACAAAAGCTGGGGGGGTTGAAATGGGAAGGAGGTGGGGAGGGCTGGGGTGGTGGACTGGGATGGGAGTAGAAGACAGAAAACTGTATAAGAACTACAATTAAAATAGAAAAAAGATTATTTTATCTACTATATGTATTGCTACTTTGGCATTTTTCTCTTTCCATTTAAATGAAATATATTTCCCCAATTCCTTTGCTTTTAATCTGTGTGTATATTTTGTTCTGAGGTTTCTTTTAGACATCATATGAATAGGTCTTGTTTTCTTATCCTTTCAGCTACCCTATGTCTTTTGACTGTAACATTTAAGCTATTTACATTTAAAGTGATTACTTTATTTCCATTTTATTTTTTATAACTATGTTCCTCTCATCCTCTTCCTCTTCTTTTTCCCCTTTTTCTTTTTCCTCTTCAAAAACAACCTTTAATGTTTCTATAATACCTGTTTGCTGGTAAACGAGCACCTTTAGCTTTGTCAAGTCTAAGAAGCTCTTTATTTCTCCTTCAATTTTAAATGATAGACTTCCTGTCTAAAGTAGTCTTGATTATATGCCTTGGTTTTCATCACTTTGAATATTTCACACCAATTTCTTCTGGCTTGAAATATTTCTGTTGAGAAATCATCTGACAGTATTATGGGAGTTCCCTTCTAGGTACCTGTCTTTCTTTTGCTGCTTTTAAGATTCTCTCTTTTTCTTTAACCTTTGCCATTTTAATTATGATGTCTCTTGGCATTGGTCTCTTGAGTTCATCTTGATTGGGATTCTCTGTGTTTCTTGAAACTGTGTGATTTTTTTTCATTAACCAAGTTAGGTAAGTTTTTTGTCACTATGTCTTCAAACAGGTTCTCTATTCCTTGCTGTCTTTCTTCGATTTCTGATACCACTATGATGTGAATGTTGTTACATTTCATGTTGTCCCAAAGATTTTTTAAACTATCCTTCTGGTTTTTAATTATGTTTTTCCCTTTTGCTGCTCTGATTTTTTCCCACCTTTTCTTCTAATTCACTGACTTGATTTTCTGCTTCATTCAACCTATTGTTTATTCCTTTTATTTTATTCTTTATTTCAGATATGGCATTATTCATTTATGACTGGTTATTTCTGATGGTTTCTATGTCTTTTTTCAAGTTATTGTAGTTATTACTACATTCCTTGAAGTTTTTACTAAGTTCCTTGAACATCCTTATAAACATTTTTTAAAACTCTCTATCTGGTAAATTGCTTCCCTCTATTTCATTTAGTTTTTGTGTTTAGTTTCATTCTGTTTTTCATTTAGTTTCATTCTGTTTTTCTGTAGAATTCTTCTGTTATTTCATGTGGGTCATGTTTTTTGTCTCCCTATTGCATCTGCATCTTTGTGTTTGTTTCTATTGATTAGGCAGATCTACTATGACCCCCAGTCTTGGTAAGATGGCTTTGTGTAGTAAGTGTTCTGTGAGATTCATAGGTACAGTCTTTTTGATCATCTGACCTGGGTGCTCTAAGGATGTCCCTCATGTGGATTATGTGAGCTCTCCTATTGTAACTGAGTCTTGATTGCTATTATCCCATTCATGCATAGGGTTGACCCTGAGGCTGGCTGACTGTGAGGATTAACCTCAACAACAATGTATAAGCTGCTGTGTAGGTGCTAGCCCCACAAAGCAGAATTCACCTCAGCAAGGTCTGGTCCTGTGAGCCCTCCTTTGGATATATTGCTTGTGAAGCTAATGAGCTCCTGCTCTAATATTGTCCGAGGTTGGCAACTCCATGTGTTGGTTTTGGGGCCTCTTGGGAGAGACTCTTTTGCAGACTAATGTCAGACACTGCCTGCCATTGGCCTTGGACCACTTGTTTGAAGCTAAAAAGTGATCCACAGTTTCTGGTGCTCTCTGCTGTGCCTGTGTATGAATGGAAAGGAGCAAGATATGCACCAAGACTGGTTTTTACCAGCACCAGGCCAAGGCCTGGGGTAAGTCAGCAAAAGTCCTAAGGCACCCAGCGATGCCTCCATCTGCCTCTGTCTGATGGCTGCCTGTTAGTCTCAGTCCCTGAAAGAATCTCTGGCAGTACTCAAGTAGCATGAGGTAGGTTCCTAGTGAGTCACTAGGTGGGGGTGAGTGGTGTTCACCCAACTGATACAGGTTCAATCTTCATGCCAGTGCTGAGTCTGAGGCCACTTAACAAATGTCTCAGTATATTCAAGTCTAGGTGCCCACAGATATTTGTGGTTGGGCAAGGTCTCAGAAAATCATCAGGGTGAGACCAGTAGAGTTTATCAGGCCCAATCAGACCAAGATTTGGCTGTATAAAGATAGGGCTCTGCATTAGTTGGGCATGTGAGGAAAAAATGGTCTCCATCTTAAAGCCACACAACTCAGTTTGTCCCAGATTCTGCTGGTAGCAAGAACACAACATGGTGGGATCACCTGAAGCCTACAGGGTGGTGCTAGTGGACTCCCATGAACACTTCTCAGACTTGGAGGAAGGAGGGAGGAGTGGCATCTGCCCCAGAGCCACATAAAAGTCACTTATACCCCCTGAGTCTGTCCAGAATGCTATACCCCTGTCTAGGCAATTGACCCCTCAGGAAGGTTTGAGCTCTGCAGAGTGGGGTGACAAGGATTCTGGAGAATGGGTCTATTGCTTTTCCTCAACCGATGTCATAAAAGAGGGAATGCTCCACCCAAAATGATGGTATTTGTGGTATGGGAAAGAAACTCAAAACAGGTTTCATGGTGGCTGTCCCTTCAGATTTCTCCCCAAAACCGGAAACTTCAGTCTTTCCATACATAACACTAGTCTTCTCTGTCCTCCCTACCCCAGGGACCATCGTCGGTGGCTGCCAATGAGAATTTCTGTTTTAAGAAGTTGCCTGTGTCTTTAGCAGACTTCTGTCCCTCCCTAGTGGATAGTATCCTCACTGAGTTTTACTTCCAGATGTTAAGTGAGCTCCTCTTCCCAGCTCCTGTGCTCTGGACTGGTTGAGACCCCAGCCCCGCACTGAGGATCCCTGCAGCTGAGATGTCCTCTGGAATCTCAGCCACAGACCATGGGAGCAGGGCCAGCCCCTTTCCTATCTCCACCCATCCTACCAGCCCTGATATGGCTTCTTCCTAAATCCTTGCTTATAAAACTGCTGTTTAGCGAGTCTTCGGTTGGCTATTCAGGTTTTGTCCTACATTTTAGTTGTAATTTCAGTTTTGTCCTCGGAGGAAGTGATTGTAACATTCATCTACTTTGCTGCCATTTCATAGCTTGGCTCCTTCAGTCTTTGTGTCCAGTTGAGCATCAACTGTGTGTGGAGGTCCTCTCCAGAAACACATCTAGCATCTGCAGAACCGCAAGCTCAGGTTGGGAGTGTTACATTTAACCTCCTAAGGGGTCATTTAGGTGAGATTATCATTCTAAGGGTAAACTGAAGTAGGCTACTTCTGGGAATTAGCATTTCACCTGGATCTAGAATAATGAGAAAGATGAATGTGGAAAAAGTAGCTTTTTAAATAAACCAACTTGTATATCCTTTGTTGACTTTTTAAACTGTTTTTGAACTGTTAAGTGTTGGTGGGGGAACCAGACTGAACCAGTTTGAGGATAAAGAAACAAGGCAGAAGAACCATACTCTACTCTCTGAAGAAGTCACATCCTTTGTGTGCACTCAGGGTGCTCTGTTCATGGGCCTCCATAGCGTTGCACAGTTATAGTGTTGTTTGTTGATATGTCTCTCTCACTAGTTTGGGGGAATGCATACTACCTGTCTTTCAGTACATGCCCAGGGCTTTAACAAAATGTTTGGTGCCTGTTAGGTGCTCACTAAATGGGCCCTCAATGATAAAATTAAAACCATCATATTTCTTGGCAGACCAAGCTAGGTAAACTTTCAAAAATAAGCAACCTGCCATAAACTCCGACTTCCTGCATATGAAGCCTCTTTTCCTCTTCTTCTCATCTTTTGCTTAGTTTCAGGTTGCTAAGGTTCTATATCATACAAAATCTTTCATTTAATATACTTAATTTTATTCGAATATGAACTTTACACAGGGTTACCCTTGAGGTATTTTACAATTTATTACTTACTGTTGTGTAGTCTCAGACTAAATTCTGTGAGAGGAATTTTAAGCATCCATCAAGGGGACATGAAGATATGAGGGTGAAGAGTTTGAAGTTGTTTCATTGCAGCAGATTGTTTGGGCTTGAGAAATGACCTAAGAAGGCAAGGCCTGTGTCCCTAACAGATCTGGCTGCTCAGTGATTGTAATCATTATTCCCTGTGTTATCTTCATTACTGTTCTCCTGACCTATTCCACACAATGCTCAGCTCTCTGTTAGCCTTCCACTGTGGACTTCCCAATGACTCAGTTCCTGAATCTTGTCCCTCTATTTGCTATTGACTCTGACTAATCTTGCCTTTACTCTGTCAAACACTTATTGCCTCCCCATCTTTGACTTAAAAAAAAAAACACAATAACCTGTCTCAAATCAATGTTGAGTTTGTACTGGCTAAGATTATCCTTAATATATATTTTTATCTATCTTAAATTTGTGCATTTCATTGAACTCCCTGAAACCAACAATGTTCACATTATTTAAAATTTTCACAAACCTCTTACCCTGATTAGGGTTTTTCCTCCTTATGTCACATTCCATTTCACTCTAGATTCTTGCTCTACTTGTCCTGTTTGATCTTATCTGCAGGAATCCCACAGTGTTTGGGGGCTACTGGAGTTGGTCCACTGCCAACCCTAAGCTGCATGTTCACTAGCTATGTGTCCTAGTATATAAGTAAAAATGTGTTTTTTGAATTGAAATTAAATAAAACAACAGGATAGCATGCCTCCCCCACAGTTTCATCTTCTCGTAATTCTCCAGAACATGACTTAGGCCCATATGAGTATTTTCATTTCAAGGCAGAGACAACGTCTGTGAACTCTATCATGATGAGTCAACTAAACATCCTGTGAAAAATGCAGCCTTTACCCAAAAACCGGAATGCAATAATTAGCTACCACATATAAGGAAAGCCTAAAATATGTTTCTGATTCAGTTCTGTTGGAGCTATAAGCTTATTTCTCATATGCAGTGGCACAGAAAGAGATATCATTGAATGTGGAAATGATACAAAAAATAAGGGTTACAAGGAACAAAAACTGCAGCTGGACATTGAAAGACTTCAGCCCTAGATTTGCATACTGCTTTTCACACCAGCAGCAGGTTTGCTCTTAATTTTGGCGGTTTGGCATTCAGGTTCTTCAGTTGGGGTCTTTAACTGAAGGTAGTTTGAGGAGTATACTGTGAAGGATGCTTTTTCTACACTGGGTGTTTATTTCATTTGGGACTCATATTATTTAAAGTGCCTGTGCACCCCAAAGTATATGTCTAAGCTACTTCTTCATATGGCTGATGTGGGGAATGTGAATGTCAGAGTCAATAAAATTTACTAAACAGTAATCTAGGAACCATCTACATAACTGAAAACATAGATAAATTTTTTTAAACCCTCCTTGCAATCCCTTCCATAGAAGAGAGAACATATTGAAGAATCTAACAAACAACAAATATGCCTTGTATGCAAAAAGTTTACTTGAGGAGAAATAATTTGAAAATAGCAACAATTACTTGTGTTTATAAGTCAACAAATTCACAAGTATTCCTAGAACCTTTCACATGTTCTTTGCACTATGATACTATAATATAAGAGTGTCATGAAAAATACAGCCATTGCCTCTGTCTCCAGAGAGTTCATAATCAAATTTGAGGTGAAACCTACATAATATAGGTGACTGCCTCATTAGGTGCTAAATTCTGTGGTTCATTTAATGTGTTCTAGCATTTTAAAAGAAAGGGAGAACAATAAGTGAATAACATATTTTGTTATTGCAAAGCACTTTTATTTCAGGATATTTTGTATCAACACCATTATATAGCAATGAGCCAGGTGAGAGGACTTATAGTTGTAAAATATTATTTGATTTTATATTTTCTCAAAGTAAGACACACATTCTTTTGGAAAGCTTCTGTAGACTTGTCCTCAGTTAGGCAAAGTTTTGCTTTGGGGAGTTGGACAATCAGGCTTTACTATGACATATCCAGACACTTGTTATTACGAAAAGTTTGGGGGTTGTCAGGGTAGAAGCAGGTGAGGAAAAAGAATTAATATTTATGAGGAGCTCTTAGAAAAGGAACACATTTTAGCACAGACCTAGCACAGATTTTGGTCATAACCAAAATCTACTGACAGGAAAGCCTGGCTTTCAAAAACAAACCTCCCCTAGAGAAAGTTAGACTCATTTAATGACCTCCTCTTAGCTTAACTTAGACCTAAGTGTTTTGGGGAAGAGCTAGCTTTGCACAACATGACATTGAGGCTGGAAACCATTTGAAGACCAAATTCATTCTTGCTGTACCATGGTTTGGAGAACAGAGGCTGGACTAAGAGAAAAATAAACTCAAAAGTCATATTTGTTTTCCTCTATTGAAAGCTTGTGAAGGGTGGTGAAAAGGTGTCTTATCTCTATTTTCAGACTCTGGTTATTCACGTCCCCTCAGAAAAACCCTCTGAAGAATTAGGCATATATACATACATTTGTTGGCATGATGTATCTTCAATAACATAAGCTCCAACTCAAATAAATACCAAATTTCAAAAAACATACTTCAAAGCCTACTCCAGAGTTCTCTCAGTCAAATAACTATAGCAAAGGTACCTAAACTCTATGTTTTCCTTAATAACCACAAAGCACGTAGCCTGATTTTTTAATGTAATTTGGGAAACACAGTGCTCCAAAATCATTGCAATTAGGGAGACTTTTAAGCATTAGTTGCATTTTTTATTACAGTAATATTTGCTTTTTTTTTATCTCTACAACTATGTGATATTCCATTCTGGCTTTTGAATGACTAAGGGCATCTTGAATCAGGACACTAAGAGTCACAGGACTGTGTAGTGCTGGTACAACAGCAATGCCATGTGGAAGCAATGCAACAGTATTGGAGAACCAATCTGACTTTCCAGTCCTGTCTCTTCATCTAGAGTTTGGATGTAGCACTAACATTTTTTAATTAAGTCAGCCTCTGGAGTATTTTGGTTTGAAGGAACAGATTAAAGAAGAGCTTTTGGACTTCATGTTAGTAAGGATATGACATAGTTAGGGCATCATGATAGTAAGTAATTTACTGGGGAGGGGGATAACAGAGCTGTGACTATATATGTTCATCAAACTGCTGCAGAGGGTCATGCTTGCTATAATGATGCAAACTGAGCCATTCAATAACATTTTTGACATTTTTGACAAAAGATGAGGAAGCTGAGTTCAACAATAGTTATGCATTTTCCTAGTTTCACATAACCAGACAGTAATTGAGCAAAGGCTGAGAACAGAATCAGAATTCTTTCTTTAACTCCTGATCTGGTGCACTTTCCATCCCTATGGTAGGGCTTCATTGAGGTGGTCCAGATATTAATATTCTTCATCAGAACATGAGAGATTTGAATAGGTAGGATTGTGTGTGTGTTGGGTGTGTGTGCTTTCTGTAAGCACACATACATGAACTCATTTAAATCAGAAAAGTCTTTTGAGCTGTATAGAGGAAAACAATATATCATGCTTTCAATTATTCATCTTGTTTATGAGCAGGGGTAAAGGAAATCTACCAATAATACTCATAAGTGTGGACCAGTAGTGTGGAATACTGTGGGGAAAGGCTGGAATATAATTGAGTGTCTAAAGTACCAAACTCAGTCTTGTCACTAACTTTCAAAATAAAATTAAGCAAATAAAAATAAATAAAACATAAAAAAATGAAGTCCAGAAGTGTAGGAATGAATATGATGTGTTGGACTTTATGGGTCCCAGTCCTAACTCTTCATTAACTTTCGAGGTCAATTTTGGAAAAGTGATATAAATACTCAGATCTTAATTTATAATTAATAAATGAATACAGTTGTACTATGTTCTTTTCTGCTAAATTACAGGCCCTTTTAATTTCTGTAATTTTTAGGGCTCTACCTTTAACTTATTACTGTTAAATAAACTGAACTGAGTTTGTTGAATTGATAGACGGAGGGCTTTACATCTAGATAGAAGCTTGTGTTATGGACAGAGTAGATAAAATGAAGGCATCATTTTAACTAGAAGATTTATCTGGTAAGAATATTCTCCAATAAATGGCTACATCTGAATCATACATATTTCACAAAGCAAAAGCTATTTTAGGAGATGAACTTTCAAATCAGTTATAAGGATTGAAAATCTGGTATTTTAGGAATTTACATAGGTTTCAACTTCTACAAAATCCTAAAATTTGTCCTGGTGAGATTAACTACAAGGAAAGTTCTTATGAGTTAACAGACAGGACCAAGGCAAGGAGGAAAAGTATGGTGAGAAATACTCAGGCTGAATGGGAGCACTGCTGAAATGGGGTTAAAGGGAAACATCAAAAATTTAGATCAGTGGAAGGAACCAGTGAATGATCTTAAAGAGCTGGGTTAAGGAAAAGGAAAATTATGTTAACAGAATTTCAGAGATATAGAGTACTCACCCAGTAGAGGTGGTCAGAGTGACAAAGTGTGTGGGTTTCCAGGCAAAGCCCAATGGCAGATCCAGTGAAAACAGAGTTGAATTGTATTTCCAATACTTACTTCACGTGTGTTCTCCAGGACAGGTTAACATACTAGTCCTAAGAAATTGTAGCCATAAAAAAGTGATGTATGGTGGGCATTAATATATTGCTGATACCATCCCCCACCCCAACCCTCACATACAATGAATGGAAGTACTATTTCCACATTAAAATTTTTATCTTTACCTTGAGTGTGAGGTGGTTATAACACCTGAGAAATAAAATGAATTCAAGAAAAATCTAATTTCTAAGAATAAAATATTACTGTATTTATTCACTGCAAACCCCTATCTCATATGTTTTTTCTCTTCCTTTGGTAAAAAGAATTAGGACTGCTAATTGTCTTCCTCTTATCCACTTCTTTTTTAAATCCTTACCTGAGGAGACATGCTTATTTGATTTTAAAGAAAGGAGAAGGGAGAGAGAGAAAGAGAGAGAGGAAGAGAAACACTGATCAGCTGCCTCTCCTATTCACTTTAAATGGTGGCCAACTCTTGTGAGTCCCTGTAATGTGGTACTGATTCAAAAAGAGAGAAAGATCTCAAAGTTCTTCCCAACTGGCAAATCATAAACTCTCAGGGGGCCCCCTTATCAAACATAGTAATACTATCAGTCTCAAAAAAGTGAATATGATAATTATATTGAGTTTTATTTTTTCTTTTCTTTTAAAGTGGGTTCTTGGAGAATCTTTGTTCCCGGGATGGTGCATGGTGGTGACCAGATGAATATCATAATGAATCAGGCAGAACAGCTGAATTCTGCTAATATGCACTAGTTGATAATATTCATTCTGCATATATTACTGTTTAAAAACACTGATGGTTAAATACAAAAGGTATTGGAGTGTACAAAAATGATGTCAATTTTACAAATTTGCCTCAAGATGACTTGATCAGCAGATCAATAAATGATTGAATTCATCTAATCCAAATTCTTATAAAGCATCTCAGAATGTTTTCAGCTGCTTAAAAACAAATGTTGAAAAATGTAGTAATGATTGTATTCAAATTGCATTTTCATTTGTTGAGAAAATGTATTCAATGTATTATTTTTAGAAAGCAGTGTGCAAAGAGCAGCCTGTAAACTCCCATCCTCTAATTTAGGAACAGCGCAGAAAACTATAAAAATATACCCTGTTATACAGAAAAAAGATTATAAGATCAGCTTATGAAAGCATATTTGATGTTATGATTATTAAAGGGTACTATTTAAAATGCATGTGTGTTCATGCATTTAGTACCCAAACTAAAAATGACACGATATTCAATTTGTATTTACTTATTGGAAAAACACCTTACTTTTACATAATTATTTAACATAAATTAAAGCATGTGTAACATTGTTAGATGGAAAAGCATGAAACTTGTGTTTAAATGTTATCAATATTATTAGATGTCACTTAAAATGTTTTAATATAATTTTAACAATTTTATTGACATATTTTAAGTTAATGCTGTGTATTTTGTAAATACATCAAAGTTAAATTATTTTTAAATAAAGTTATTAAAATATAAATGTTAAAAAGTTTGACAAGTAAATTTTTAACAGATCAAAAATCTGTTGACTTAAGATCAATATATTGCTTGAAGCATGAAAAAAATGAAAGAAATTAGAGATTCTAATTAATAGTAATGTTTGCCATGTAACTATTCTTTTGTTAATGGAGTAAAAAGCTAGAAGAATTGAACTGAGGTTGCTACTACAGAAATCACCAGGAAACCAGAAGAAATTTATTTGTAAAACTGGGATAGATTCATATTTATTGCCCTTCTTAACTGGGGAGGGAATTAACTCAAGAAAGTTTCCTGACCCCTGAGTAATCTGCAGAATTCTTTCCTCCATGTATGAATTTTACTCGGTCTTTTAATGAATTTCTAGCAATGTTTACTGAACTTTTACTAAATGCCAAGCACTAAGCTAGTGTAGTAGAGAATAACAAGTTCAAGAATATTTTTGTTATTTTGTTCCCTATTCTCTGAGAGTCTGGGTTCAAGTGTGAACTGATGCCTCTTATCTATATTTATACACAGAATGATTTTCATTTATTCTTTCCACAAACACTAGGGGACTGTCATGACACAGGGATTGTGCTTGGCACAGTTGTGAAAGTGAGGGGTAACATAATGTTAATAATAAGATAACATAACTGCAATGGCCCAGCATTTGTTTTGTCCTCACTGTATGCCAGGCATGTTGCTAAGTGCCTTACATACATCCATTACTTCATTTAATTGCATGAGGCAAGTGTTTGTAGCACCCCCACTTTAGAGATAAGGAAACTAAACAATACAGTCTCTACTTTTGCAAAATGTGTACTCTAGTGGGCAAGCCAGTAAATGAAGAATAATTGGTAATATGGTGTAGAGTGTGACGAGGGCTATCTCTGAAGCATCTCACATTGTCCATATGAAAGAGTCTGTCAAAATACCGTGCGCCTGCCAAAGAAGGATAGTGATTCTATTATTATTTAGTTTATGACTTAAACACATATATTTGGTATATTAAAGACTATAACATATTCTAATAATTAATTCTAAGGATTTAATTCTATCCCATTAGGGGGAATTTATGTTTTATTTTGACAAAACAATGAAAATAAAGCATCAATAAAACAGGAGCATCAGTCTATAGTGTCAGGAACTTTAGGTAGTAGAAACTAGAACCTTTTTCTTTTAATTAGGTGCAAGTCACAAGAAAATAAATTTAATAACTGATTCTACATAAAATTGTTTAAATGATGTATTTTGGTTACCCATCACCTATTAAAACAAGGCAGGATATTACAGAGCATACCACCACGCTTGGTGTACAATAAACACTCAGTTGTACTTGTGCTATCACCTGTATTAATTGGCTTGGGCCTCAATGAAAGCAATTTATTTTTTCACAGTTTTGGAGGCCGGGATCTAGGTGTCCACAGGGTTGGTTTCTCCTGAAGTCTCTATCCTTGGCTTATGACGACCATGCTCTTATTCTGTCTTCTCATGGCTTTTACTTTGTGATGTCTCTTTCTCTTCTTATAAGGACCCCAGTCCTATCAGATTAGGAGCCCTCTCTTATGACCTCATTTACCATTAATTACCTCCTTAAAGGCCTTATCTCCAAATACAGTCACACTGGGAGTTAGGGCTTCAACATATACATTTTAGGGGCAAAATTCAGCTTAGAACATCACCTTTACCGTATTCCCTGTTCAATAGTTAGCTCTGCCTGGTTGATTTTATAACTTCCTCTGGAGGTTGACACCTCATTCAATAATTCTTTTGTTCATTCAGGGATGGTACATTGTCTCCTCTCTGCTAAGTACTATTGTACACCTGAGGAAACATAATTGTACAGAGCTCATCTCTGCCTCAGAAAGCCCATTAGATAGAAGGAGGAGCTCACTGAGACCACCTGGCCAGCCTGGAGTATCAGCAGAAGTTGAGGGATCTCCAGCCAATGCTGTCTCCTGGGAAGGGGAATTAGGCCATAAATGCAAGTGTCAGAGGCAATGGGTGTAGTATGTGGTTAGTGCTCAGAATTGCCAATAAATACTACTGCTGGGTGGACCAGAGTGATGGAAAGTGGAAACCCTGGAGAGGTGCTCTTGGCCATCACTGTGCTCCTTTCAGGTCATCTTGAGGAGCTACTAATCACTGAAATGATATTCAAGCAAGACACGTTGGACACTTTGACTTTTTCTAAATGGTTTTGACTAATAAAAAAGCAAGGAATTTGAGGTGGAGTAAATCATCACATGAAGGGAAAGGAAAAAGGGCAATAGCATCAGTATGATTTCCCACAAAATAGATGGTCAGAGGTACTTCGCACTTCCATTTGCACTGAAGAAAGCATTCAACTACAGCCACCAAAAGTTTGATCTCCTTTCCAGAGAGAAACCAGAGTATGAAGTGCTTGATTCTATTGTCTCATTGTAGTGTGCTCAGAATTCATTCTAGAGAGTACTATGACATTGTTTGATTTGGACCCCTGGATTAAGCAGATGTCCACTGGATAAAGCATTTTAGACAGGAAATTGTATAAAAAGTGGTTTTTAAGATGTCTGTACATATAATTTCTGCAGAGGAAACTGAAGAAGCTGACTTGGGAAAGTATGGTATTCCAAACTTAACAAGATGGAAGCACAGAGTTTTGCACACTTGTATATACATCCACTGAGTATTTCTCTGAGATTTGCTCTGTGTCCCAGTAGGAATTTCCTGAGCAACCCACAGCTGCTGTGGAAAGGTCAAAGCCAAGCCCTAGTCTACATGACCCCGAGCCTTTTGAGGAGAGTTATGGTATAAGGGCATTGTAGTGTGACTGATTTGAACAACACTATATACTTTCATAAAAAGCAATGTTACCCTTTCTGAAGCTAGATACAGTGTAATTTAGAAGACAGAAAACTGTATAAGAACAACAATTAAAATTAAAAAAAGATGAGTATGTAGCTGATAATAATAGAAAAAGAAATGTCAATACTCACATTGTTTCATCAACTTATTACCTAAAGATATGAAAACCATAGTTAGCAAGTAACCAATTTGGAGATTTTAACAAGTAAAAAGGGAATAGACATTTTAATCACCATACAAAGACTCATGGTCATTACTAATTACTGAGATAAGAAAATGCTCTCAAAAATAAAAACTGGGCAATTTGGAATCTATTTTTTAAATGCCTTAGGCCTTATTTCAGGGTTCCCATTAGAAACATATACCTGTTCCTTTCATATTTTCTAAAAAATACAGAGCTAGAGATTGAAAAATTAAGTGCTTATTTTTGTTATTTCTGTCATGTAGTGGTTACTGAATAATTAACCTGTAATTATATTTTAGAAAAAAATCAACAATTACATATAGAGTGTTAAATTTTTTATTATAATGAACACAGAAGTTATTAAAAATCAAAAAAGAAATAAAACACCTCAGAAATTAATTTTGCTTTAATCTTGATTGAGGAATAAACACCCTGTCTTATTGTAAATATCTGTGATTACACAAAAGTCCTATTTGCTTTCTCAAATTAATTAAAAGCATAAGCTGAAGAGCTACAGAAACAGAAAACTGTGCTTATGCCTTTTATAGAGGCATTACCTTAAACTGCAGAGTTTATTTCTGACTATTAACTATGCTTTCCTCTTTGTCTATTATGAGCCTTAAAATAACACAATCATGTGCGCTGTTGGTCTAAAGGAAGGTTTCTGGAAATTGACATTACTGACATCTTGGCCTGGACAATTCTTTGTTGTGGGAAGGATGTGCTGTGCATTGTAGGATGTTTAGCAGCATCTCTGGTTTCTACACACTAGATCCCAGGAGTAACTTCCTCCTAGTTCTGAGAGCCAAAAGCATCTCCAGACAGTTGCCAAGTGTCTCCTGGGAAGGGGGTGCAAAATCACTCTAAGCAGAGAATCATTGCTCTAACTGAGGGAAAAATCACATTTAAATAATTAATATCCTCCCATCATCTTTCCTAAACATTAAAATCTCAAATTTGTAGGATAAACAAAAATTTCATCTCAATTGGGCAAAAGCACTACAATGTACAGACTCAGTTGTCTTAAGATTTAGCTATATCTACTAGCCTGTTTTCTAAGCCCAGAACTTCCTCTCTCTGCTTAGAGAAACAAAACTATATGGATAGAATCACAACTCATCCCAGATTTTAGTAATCCCTGAGCTCTTTAAATTTAAAAGCTGCTTCCTGACATAAAAATCCTTTGTAAGGCTGTACTCCTTGAATTTCCTCTGACATTTTAGGGTAACATTTAGATATTTAGTTCTAAGGAATTCCCCAGGTTCTAACTTAATCTTAGTATTTGTTTCACAAGCATTCTCTCTCCTCTTACCTGGGTTGTTGTTTGCTACAAATTATTGTGTCATTGTTCTGCCAAAACCATCTCCCGAAAGGGATTTTCCTGGCAAACCAATATCAAAATGTTGACGAGATTATTACAGTTTGAGAGTTGGCATCTTAACTCCCTCCAGGGGTCTTAGTGTTAAATCTCTTTATTTTTTTTTTAGTGAAGTCAGACGTGAAGTGGAGTTCAGAAATGCATTAGTAATTGGTATCCCAATAAAAAGCATTTGCATTTGCACCAAGTTGTGCATATACAGGTGGATTTAAAGCAAATATTATAGGCTCAATCCTAGGCACATGTAGTACAGACAGCTTTATATGACGATGAGAAAACAATGCACTCAGTAATTCAAAAGTGGTTCAGGAAAGAATCAAAATCAAGCATGTAAGAAACACAATGCCAGGCTAGGAATCTCCCACTCAAAAATAATACAATCATCTCTTAAAAGAAAAATGAAATTCACTTTACAAGTTTAGATGAATAAAATGTAAGAAAGTGAGTTATCACTCCCTAGAGAAGTTTAAGAACTGTGCCTGACATTTCTTTTCTTTTTTTTTCTTAGAATTTGACATTATGTTCAACAAAGAGATTCAGGTGCCTTTTTAAATTAAAAAGAAGAAGAAAAATGTGTAGGCACCTAAGCGTTTTCTACATGAGAAGACCATGGAAAATAGGAAATAAAGAACATTTCCCTGATGAAAAATGATCTGCAAAGAATAAGGCTGTCTGTGTAAGATTAATAAAGGGGCTCAAAGAGCATGGAGACAAGCTACAGAAGATCCCCAAAGATGTGTCAGAGTTACTTAAAAATATATCATACGAGTCTGCAGTGCATGATGGAACAGGAAAACAAGACACATGCAAAATCCCCTTCCAATACCTAATCACTCAACTACTGTACATGTCATATCAATCCTCTTAACCATGTAATAGTCATTGCATGGCAAGACCTTCAGACATAGAAAATAAGATTACACCTATTTTACAAAGCCAAGAAAAGAGCTAAATTGCATACATACTCCTAAACTCTTCTACAACTGAGTAGAGATGAAGTGATCCCCAATAATGACTTATGAGTCATGCTTTTGTGGTAGTGCAAAGAAAATGTACAAATACAACAATTCTCCTTTCTATCTGATGCATGAGAACTGTTCAGACATTTATACATGCATGTGTGTGTGTGTACCTCTGGGGAGAAAATGATGGCGATGATGAAGCACTCTTGTGATGTTTATACTTTAGGTGGTACAACAGATACAGATGGAACTGAAAATCAACTTTCGGTGAGTTACTAAGAGAACACAAATGAGTTATATTGATGTATAGACCTCACAATTTCTCTCAAGCAACAATTTGCAGTTTTCCTTCTAAAGGAGAAAGAAATAAAAAAAGATTTTGTTAGCTAGAAGAAATAATGATCATACTTCAAACAATTTTAATACTGTACCGAAAAACAGTATCAGAAGGGGGTGTTACAAACAACTTAGATAAATCTTTCTGCTGGGGCCCTATGCCAGCGAAAGGGAGCTGCAGTGTCCATTACCATGAAGTATAATGAATTTGCTAGCTCTTTCCAAGTCCAAATGGACACAAAAAGAATATGCCTCAATTGCTACTTGTCCCACTCCCATTTGCAGAAGAACCAGTATTTTGCAACAATAATAATGATTAAGAAGTGTTAGGGGGATTTCTGTCCGAGAGGAGTAAATGTAATTTTGGTTTGCCTGACTGGTATTTTTTCCACTATTGAACTTGAACCTCACAGTATTGAGGGCAACAGAATGTTGTGAACCAAACACAGGGCTTCTAGACATAACTCAGGGTTTCTATCCAAACATTGACAGTGATCAATGAGCTCAGTGACATTAAAGTGTGAAAAATGGGGACCACAGTTCATTGTGGGTCAAGCTCTTGATAACTTTTAACTGCAGTTGAATCTAATGACAAGAAAGGAAAATGATTTGGTAGAGTGACTGCAACCTTATTCAGATTTAAATGATAATGGCAAATTTAGGAATGCAATTTTCTCTTGTTTTATTGTCCTAAAGATGGGGACGGAATTACCTATGGTTTCTCTTTTTAAAAAAATCACATCTACAAAGACTAAAAAAGAGATGCATTCTTGCAGTCTTCCATTTGATGCATTCTCTAGTGAAGCCTCAACACAAATTACAGGTGTGGATTGGCATTCTCCTAAGAGTGCAAAAGAAAATAAAAAAGTAATGCTTAGAGGATTCCTCCTCTGCTTTAGAAGAAAAGAAAGTATATATAAAACCTATTGGAAAATAATAACATGAAATGGCTTGGACTGTTTTGCAGGACCGTTTTAACATGGTCTTTTAGAAGAAATTATAGATGATGGCTACATTGCTACCTGGAAAACTCCCAGGTGGAATTTCCAGAAAAGTACTTTCCTGCCTCTCCCTCTGTAGCCCTCACATTTGTACACTATCTGCAAAAAGTGATCATCACTCTCTCCAGGAGCCAAAGAAGGAGAGCATTCTTCACCTCTTGGCAGAATTTCATAGTGTTGACCTTCCCTTTCCTGAAGTGATTTTTTAAATATATTTTATTAATTATGCTATTACAGTTGTCCCATTTGCCCCTCTTTATTCCCCTCTACCCTGCACATCCCCTCCCACCCACATTCCACCCCCCCCTTTAGTTCATGTCCATGGGTTACACATATAAGTTCTTTGGCTGCTACATTTCCTATACTATTCTTAACCTCCTCCTGTTTATTTTCTACCTACCATTTATGCTACTTATTCTCTGTACCTTTTCCCCTTCTTTCTCCCACCCATTCCCCTGTTGATAACCCTCCATATGATCTCCATTTCTGCTCTTCTGTTCCTGTTCTAGCTGTTTGCTTAGTTTGCTTTTGTTTTTGTTTTGGGTGTGGTTGTTAATAACTGTGAGTTTGCTGTCATTTTACTGTTCTTATTTTTTTATCTTCTTTTTCTTAGATAAATCCCTTTAACATTTCATATAATAAGGGCTTAGTGATGATGAACTCCTTTAACTTGACCTTATCTGAGAAGCACTTTATCTGCCCTTCCATTCTAAATGAAAGCTTTGCTAGATAAAGTAATCTTGGATGTAGGTCCTTTCCTTTCATGATTTCAAATACTTCTTTCCAGCTCCTTCTTGCCTGTAAGGTCTCTTCTGAGAAATCAGCTGACAATCTTATGGGATCTCCTTGGTAACTGTCTTCTTTTCTCTTGCTGCTTCTAAGATTCTCTCCTTATTTTTAATCCTGGGTAAAGTAATTATGTTGTGCCTTGGTGTGTTTCTCCTTAGGTCCAACTTCTTTGGGACTCTCTGAGCTTCCTGGACTTCCTGGAAGCCTATTTCCTTTGCCAGATTGGGGAAGTTCTCCTTTATTATTTGTTCAAATAAATTTTCAATTTGTTGCTCTTCCTCTTCTCCTTCTGGCACCCGTATAAATAGGATGTTGGAATGTTTAAAGATGTCCTGGAGGTTTCTAAGCCTCTCCTCCTTTATTTGAATTCTTGTTTCCTCATTCTGTTCTGGTTGAATGTTTCTTTCTTTCTTCTGGTACATACCATTGATTAGAGTCCCAGTTTCCTCCCCATCAGTATTGGTTCCCTGTACATTTTCCTTTATTTCACTTAGCATTGCCTTCATTTTTTAATCTAATTTTGCAACCAAATTCAACCAATTCTGTGAGCATCCTGATTACCAGTGTTTTGAACTGTGCATCAGATAGGTTGGCTATCTCTTTGTTGCTTAGTTTTATTTTTCTGGAGCTTTGATCTGTTCTTTCATTTGGGTAATTTTTTTTTTTTTTTTTGGTCTAGATGCACCAGCTACTTATAAGGGGCAGAACCTTAGGTGTTTGCCAGGGCAGGGCAACCCATGTCGCTTCGTGGTGATGCTGTATGTGGGGAAAGGGTTGAGAGGGAACAATGGTGCTTGCTCCACTCTCTGCTCTCTGTGGGACTTCAGTCACTTCCCCTGCTACCCACAAACCAAGTGGGCTCTTCTGGTCTGATTCCTAGGTTGGTGGGTTTGTGTACATCCTAGGACTCTGTGGGTCTCTCCAATGAACTCTCCTATGAGACTGGGAGTTTCTCCTGCCACCTCAACCCCCACAGGTCTTCTCAATTGGTGGTTTGAGGCCTTATCACCCTGTGCTGGGACCCTAGGTTATGAGGTCTGTCTCACTCCCCAGGCGTTCCTCCTGGTTTATCCACGTGTGAATGTGGGACCAGCCACTCCACAATCCGCTGCCTTGCTGGGTCCACCAGCCTCCACCTTGCCCACTCCTGTCCTCCACAACCACTTTGCTGTGAGTCCTCTCAGCCCTGCTGCCTATCTCTGCCCTTCCTATCAGTCTGGATGGATGTTTCTTCTTTAACTCCTTGGTTGTTGGACTTCTGTACAGTTCAATTTTCTGTCAGTTCTGATTGTTTTTGTTTAAAAATTGTTGTTGTCCTTCTTTTGGTTGTGCAAGGAGGTGCAGTATGTCTACCTATGCCTCCATCTTGGCCAGAAGTCCCTTTTCTGAAATATTTTATTTTTCTTTCATTCTGTGACACCATCCTCCTTGACATTTTTCTCCTATCTTTCAGAAATTTCCTACATTTCACTTATTCTCTCATTTTCCATGGCTTATATCATAAATATCCATTTATCCTGAGAGTCCATTTTGGCTATCTTCTCTCATTACACCTGTTCTTGGGTGAAACTCATTCACCCCCATGACTTCAATTGTTACCTTATGCAGGTGACTTTATGGTTTGTAGCTGTACTGTATCTTTATTTGAATGTCCTATAGGCACTGCCAGCTTGGCATGTTCAAAACTGAACTGGGGTGACTTCTGGTTGATATGCTGGCATAGGTAAACATGGCTTGCCTCCTCATACAATCATATCACAATACCAATGGAAATATGGAACAACCATCACTCAGAACCATCAGAAATCAAGTTGAATGGAAGTCTGACAGCTATGAAATTAAATAAACTACATCCATCCAGAGTAGCAGGAGGGCAGAAATGTGGAATGAGCTGGTGTCTCATCCACATTTGGAAGATAAAAATTTGGAAGGGATATCTCAGGAGAGAGGAGTTCCACCTCCTCACAAGGTACCCCAGCCCAGGGCTCCAGTACTAGGAAGATAAGTCCTCATAACTCTGGCTGCAAAAGCAGCAGGGATTGAGTCAGTGGAAGAAACTTATAGAGTCCCAAGCAGTTCCCCTTAAAGGATCCACAGGGCTTACTCAGACTCCATGTAAGTAAGTCCATGTACTTACTCCAACTCACTCCCTCTGTACTCTAGCACCAGGGTAGTAGCATGAAAGGCACCAGTGGTATACAGGAAGGAACTGAAGTGTCTGGAAAAAGGTGGGAGCTGGGAGAGCTTTTCCCAGATAGAAAGGTGGGCAAAGACTATTGTTCCTTTTCTGAGCTCTTCGTGTTCAAAGTCACAGAACTGGCAAGTGGTGCCATATCTGAGAATACATCAGCCTGGCTAATACTCTTTGCCCCACCCTGGAGGTCCCCTGAGACTCTCCCCCACCGAAGTTATGGCCCATCAAAACTGTTAACCTTGACCTTTCCATGTGAATGGCTGGTCTTGGCTCATGATTCACAACCTCATAAACCCTATTAAATAAGCAACAGCCATCCTCAGTAAGTCCCTGGCCCCCATACCTCTTGCTAAGTGGCCCCAGGCATGCCTCTAGCAACAGCCAGCCTAGATTCACAGCTTGGCTTCACCTGGGAATCTCCAAGATGAGCAAAATTAGTAGCCATCTCAGATCACTTTATAGCTCATTTAGAGTGGCCCGGGGCAGAACACAGGTGGAGGCTGACCTTGGCCTGCAACCTGCAACACTTGGGAAACCCCAGAGCCTGCACACCCAGTGTACAGCTACAGACCATGTCAGACACTATTATTCCCCTGCATAGCTGATCCTTCATGGAGGATGGAGTTTGGGAGTCAGTGGTCACAACCAGTTCCTGCAGCTGCCTGGGTAAATCACTCCCATTGACCTGCCAACAACAATCAAGACTAAACTACAAGAGAAGGCTATACCCAGCTGACACAGAAGGCACACTTTGAGTACCCAGCTTGAATGATAGAGGAGGCTGGGCCACTGGACCCTACAGGACACCTACTACCTTAAGACACACTACAAAGGCTGGGAGTCATAGCTGCTCTAACTAACACATAGAAACAAATACAGGGAGGCTGTCAAAATGAGGAAACAATAAAACATGGCCTAAATGAAAGACTAGATCAAAGCTCCAGAAAAAGATCTAAACAAAATGGAAATATGCAATCTATCAAACACAGAGTTCAAAACACTGGTTATAAGGATGCTCAAGGAACTTAGTGAAGACCTCAACAGCATAAAACTGATCCAGTCAGAAATGAAGAATACACTAATTGAAATAAAAGAACAATTTACAAGGAAACAACAACAGTAGAGTGGGTGAGAGTGAGAAAAAGAATCAATGATTTGGAACATAAGGAAGCAAAAAATTACCAATCAAAACAATAAGAAGAAAAAAGAATCCCCCTCTCCAAAAGAGAATAGTATAAGCAGCCTGAGGGACAACTTCAAGCATTCCAACATTCTTGTAATAGGGGTCCCAGAAGGAGAAGAGAAAGAACATTAAATTGGAAATTTATTTGAAAAAATAATGAAAGAAAACTTTTCTAATTTGGTGAAGGAACTAGATATGCAAGTGCAGGAAGTCCAGAGAGCCCAAACAAGGTGGATACAAAGAGGCCCAGCCAAGACACATCATAGTTAAAATTCCAAAGGTTAAAGATAAGGAGATAATCTTAAAAGCAGCAAGAGAAAAGCAGATAGTTACCTAGAGGGGAGTTCCCATAAGACTGTGAACTGATTTCTGAAAAGAAACTATGTGGGTTAGAAGGTATTGGGAAGAAATATTTAAAGTCATGAAAAGCAGGGACCTACAGCTGAGATTGCTGTACCCAGCAAAGATATTTAGAATTGAAAGGCAGATAAAGAGCTTCCCAGACAAGAAAAATGTGAAGCAGTTCATCATTATCAAACCATTATTACATGAAATGTTAAAGGTACTTATTTAAGAAAAAGAAGCAGGTCAAAACTGCAAACAATAAAATGTCAATAAATATATATTTATCAACAATTGAATTTAAAAAACAATCCAAGCAAACAAGAAGAACAGAGACAGAATTATGTATATGGAGAGAGTATTTGATGGTTGCCATATGGGATGGGGGTGTGGGTAGATGTGAGGGAGGCATAGGGGAATGGATGAAGAGGTGAGAGCATTAAGAAGTACAGATAGGTAGTTACGGAATAGCCATGGGAGTGTGAAATACAGTGTAGGAAATGGAGTAGCCAAAGAACTTATATGTATGACCCATGGACATGAACAATGGTGTAGGGATTGTGTGAGGGATTAGGGGGTGCTATGTGGAGGGAGGCAAGGGGGAAAATTGGGACAACTGAAATAGCATAATCAATAAAATGTAATTATAAAAAAGAAACAACTCATTTTCTGCATTTCCACATCTCCTGCTTCTTTTCTAACTCTCATATTTCCTACAGTACCTCAGACAGGTTGGACTTTCTCTTCTCCCTTTCAACTAAACACTCTTTCTAAGTCCTGTAGGCCTGACTTAGTTGACTTCTTAGTGTCTCTTGCCTTCACCCATTATTCTCCATTCATACACGTTTTCCCCTAAGTCCTCATCACTTCTTGTTTTGCTCACTGTAATATTCCTTTCTTAAGATCTCTAAGACTTTTCTTCCTAATTCCTCTGATTAAAAAAAAAAAAAAAGTCTGAGGAGGTAAGTTGGAATATACTCAGAGACATTCTATAAAGTGATCCTCAGTAAAAGTAAAAATACTTAAGATTTATATTTGATCTTAAAAATTTATTTGCATTATGCATTCTTTTCTATGATATACATTGTAGCCACTTTAGACACAGTGTTTGAAACTACACATGACTGAGAAAACCTGAATGCTCTGCAAAGATGCTCTCTTTGACCCGGTGTTTTTGTTACTCTCAGGCCACTACCACCAAGTCGGCCGGGAACACTCCATCCAATCTTTCCATTCCAACTCTCTTCACCCATCAATTTCTACATATTTTTGGTACGTATGTTTAAAATCTGATTGTTATTACATTTTTCTGGTTAAAAGTATTAGTGAATCTCAGTAGTTCTCAAGGTAGGCTCTGCCTCCTTACTTGCTCCCAGTCTAATGTTGCCATCACTCCCTCGCACTCCTCATTCACTTCCGCCATATTGAATACCTTTTGTTCTTCTGTATCATACAGGTTCATCCCTCATGCCTATGTTGTTCTGTCAATGTGAAACGCTCTTCTTCCATTTGTTTGTCCTTCTAATTTCTACTCATTGTTTAGTACCCTTGAAAACTTCTATATTATTATTATTTATTTATTTGTAGTATTTTTATCTTTTCATTGTTTGATTGCTGGCTTCTGTCCCCATTTTCACATAACTACATTTGAAGCTTAAGGAGCCACATTTATTAGAGTTTCTGTTAAAGTTTTAGCAACATAGTGGATGCTCAATATATATTTTTTGGACAAAGAGGAAAAGAAAGAAAGAAAGAGACAAGGAGAAGGGAAGGTAGGTAGACAAAGAGACAGAAATCAACCCTTATCTCTGTTTCTCTTCTTTCCCAGTCCTAATTGTTTTGCTTATAGTTAGAGGGCTTGTGTGCCCTTGAAATTAATTACCTAATTAATTTACAAATGCTTCATTGAATACTTATCTTAAGCCAGGCATCTTGCTATGTGATAAAAATGAACAAGGTAGTCCAGGCTCAGAAGTGGTTCCACTACTTTACTCCAGTGTGATATTGGGCCAATTAATAAATTCCTCTGTGTCTCAGTTTCTTTATTTTTAAATAGGTGATAATAATAATACCTTCCCAAGTAGGGTTGTCTTAAGTCTGAGTCACATAAAATACTTCTTAATGACATGTCTCATAACAAGTGCCCTTAAAATAATTTTCTCTCCTTCTCCACTCTGTATCTGTCTTTAATTACAAACTTATAAAGATAGGCCAAAAAAACTGGTGATGCTAGGAGGTTAGAGAAATCTATGTCCCCCTTTGTAATGGCTCATAGTACATTTCAAAAGCCTGGCTCATCTGGATACAAATTTCTCTCTGCCACTAAGTGTAAATGGGTTTTGATACAAGTTACTTAACATTTCTGTGTTTATGTTTACTTGTCTGTAATATGTGACACTAATAATCTACATATATCTCATTGGTTATTTCAAATAATTAAATAAATCAATACTTACATTAGTATTAACAACATGACAGGGATGTTATAAGCACTTAAGGGTTAACCAGTATTACCACATGTCTAATTTGTCTCTAGACATCTCATTCTATTTGTGTCTTTTTAAAAATATTTATTTATTTAAAAAAATATATATATACATCCTCGTCATCTCATTTAGCTCTTAATGCAGCAGCCCTACTCATGGCCTTTACTGGTCACTGATTTTATGTTTATTATTATTGCTGATTCAGTTTACTGGTTTATGTATTTAATTTATTGCTCTAAATTATGTCACGAGGGCATAATGAAGAAGTGTTATAAAGAGAATGAAATTTTACTAATCATTATTATTATCTGTAACTCATTCACTTGTTAGTAGATGCAACCTACGTGATAATCACCATAACATTTCTACACTAAGACTGTGGATCCATAGCTACTTTTCCCAAGGGAAATGTCTCGGCTCATTCCTTTCTTTGGAGATACTGAAGCAGATGTTAGAAGTGCTGTGTTAAGTGGTATAATGGAGGGATTATGAAGCATGGTATTGGCACTGGGCAGAGGACAGAGTAACCCTGCATGCAGAGTCAGGGAGGCTCTAAGGAGGAAGTGACCTTTGCCTAGGGCCTCCATTAGAACTTACTGGAAAAGCATTTACAATGCTGATTCATGTTGATAAAATTAAAGGGAAAAGAAAAGTAAATAACTCTCAGGCTGAGTCATATGCAGATCAGTTTTGCTTATGAAGAAATCCTGACAACTTGTGTCAAAGGTCCACTTTTGATAACTCAAATGGGTGTGAGACAGAAAAGGATAATCTCACTAGATCAGTGTTTCGCAGCCTTTTAGAATGCAAGGGCCACATTTTAAGGCTTTTTCTCCCAGAATTTTTCTTATAATAGGAAGTACCCTTTTAGGATCAGTCAATTTAATAAATAATTAAGAGCAATGATTACTTTGAATTCAGTATCAATTATATGTGGATTTGCATTTTGTCCAGCAAAGATTTGCAATTTGATAAACATATATCTGAAAAGCAGTAGTACATATATGTGTAAATTCTATTTTTTTAAATCTATATGGATTTTTGGACCTTTTGCAATATGGGTCCCTCCCATACACATTAGGATCCATTGATCTAGATTTTAATTAGAAGGTTTCCTTTAAGGGATTCTTAAAAAAAGATTTACAACAAAGGAAACCATCAATAAAATAAAAAGGCAATTCACAGAATGGGAGAACAAATTCATCAGTACATATGATAGGGGTTAATACCCCAAATTTATAAAGTACTTACAAAACTCAACATCAAAAAATATAAACAACTCAATTAAAATATGGCCAAAGGACCTGAATAGACACTTCTACAAAGAGGACATAGAGATGGCCAATAGACACATGAAAAGATGCTCAACATCACTAATCATCAGATAAATGCAAATTAAAACCACAGTGAGATATCATCTCACACCTGTCAGAATGGCTATCATCAATAAGTCAACAAACAATAAATGCTGACAAGGATGTGGAGAAAGGGAAACCCTTTTGAACTGTGGGTAGGAATACAGACTGGTGCAGCCAGTGTGGAAAGCAATATGGAAACACATCAAAAAATTAAAAATGTATCTGCTTTTGGACCCAGCAATCCCACTTCTGGGAATATATCTGAAGGAACCCAAAACACTAATTCAAAAGAAGACAAGGACTTCTATATTCATTGCAGCATTATTTACGATCCCCAAGATATGGAAGCAGCCTAAGTAACCATCAATAGATGAGTGAATAAAACAACTATGGGATATTTACACAATGGAATACTACTTGGCCATAAAAAAGAAAAAATACCCTTTGCAACAGTATTGAAGGACCTGGAGAACATTATGGTAAGTGAAATAAGCCAGTCATAAGCCAGAGTAAGACAAATACCATATAATTTCAGTCATATATGGAATCTAATGAACAAATTGAAGGAAAACGTGGGCAGGCTTGAAAATGGAGAGCAGATGACAGCTAATGGCAGGAGGTTAAGGGGTGGAAGGATCGAGCAAAAGGGAAATAAGACTCATGGACATAGGCAACAGTGTGGTGATTGCAGGGGGAGGGGAGTATAAAAGGACTAAATGGTAATGGAAAAAATACAATAAAGATTAAATAAAAATATTTACAAGCTATAAGAATTGTACAATTTTGGTATTATGAAATGTTTACTAATTTAACAGTTTACTTGTTTTATAATCCACAGCAATAACTATGACCAATTAGTTGACAACAAATTAGAATTGCAAACAAGCATATTTTGCTTCTGTTTTATCAGAGCTATTTGTCTGTAATAATAGTTATGGTTTTATAAATCAGAAGCAAATCCCCTGCCATATTCTGCATTTTCTTGTCTCTTGCAACAAGGTAAGCACAGATGGTAGATGACACATGAGGTGAATTGCTCTGCAGGTCAGCACTGCCTGAGTGATCTGTTAGGTGTGAGGATGTACAAATCAAACATTACATTTCCGGAATGTCTGAAAATGTGGGCCACATGTGGCCAATAAGATATTTTTGAAAGCTGACTGTGTGATATGCTGATTTAGCCAAAAAGTCAAAGACTGTGGGTGGGGTTGGTATGAGGTAGAGAAAAATTTTATGATTTATGGAAATGGATCCCGCTCACTGGAAATTACATTCATGCCTGGGCCAATGATTCCTGTGCTTTATTCTGCTCATCTCTTCATCACTTGAGCCTCCCAGGAAGTCAGTTGCTGCTCAACCTGACCAATCCCAGTCCCCCAGAACAGGCTGAGCAGAAATGAATCATTGTCAGGGAGTGTCTTGGGAATGGGGTGAAAGGGCAGAGTGACAATGCAGGTCTTTGCATTTCTTATCATTGTATGCTTGCCAGCGATGAAATATAATGGAAAGAACATGTGTTTTGCCATCGTTGAGCCCAAGTTCATGATCAACATTTGTGATTTATTAGTTTTCTGATATGAGTTTGTTACAGCATATTTTGGAGCCTCTATTTCTTCATTTCTAAAGTAGACCCGCTTCTCGAGTGTGGGTTAGACATGAGTACATGTACCAAGAGCCTGGAAGAGTTTTGTGGAGCAGGATTAGAAAGAGCAACAAAGGACTAGCAATTCCTTTGGAAACTTGTTGAGCAATTTACCTGTTGCAGTGTTGTTTCTTTCTACCTGAACCACACTCTTAGGCTTAGGTGTAGAAGTGCAGAGGAAAGAGAGACCTGTGAAGGGAATGCCATATCTACCCTTACCTTCTTCCATGCTCAAGGGCTCTACCTTCATTCAGAATAGTGCACGTAGCCTTAATTCAAAGCCACACTCCATCCTAGGTGCTAGATTCTCATCTTCCCTCAATTCTCTCTTCTGAAATAACTCCCACGTTTTTCACACTATCAGCCAATATATGCTGAGGAGTAAGGGATCTGAAAATGTCAGCTTTGTTGACAGGTTCAAAGGGCAACATGCATTAGAAGACTGTGAAATCTGAAGGTCATGCACATAGGCTATAGACAGCTTTAAACTTGATAGTTACAGTAAGTGTTCTGGCCCAGCACTGCATGGACTGGATTTCAGTTCTACCTCTTGCTAGTTGTGTGACCTTGAGCAAATGACTTATGCAAACAACTTAATCTTTCTGTGTCTCAGCTCCCGCATCTGAAAAATGAGGAGGATAATTATACTATCAATTTCATAGGTTTTTTAATGACAATTAAATGAATTCATAGATCTAAAAGGGCTTAAAATAGGACCCAATTAATGTAAGGTGTTAATTAGTAATGATACTAGTGTGTTTTAAGAGTTTTTGTCATCTAAGAAACAGTTCTAGGAGATGTAGCAGTAGCCAGGCAGCAGGTATGTGGGAGGGCATCTGATCATTAGGATTAGTTTGAAGAGTCACACTCGGCTGCTATTTTAAAAGAGTGGTGTCATCTGGGAAATTACCTCCATGTCTTGGTAGGTAGCCTTTAAGCACAACCATAGGAAATTGATCCTTGTGGGGGGAGCAGTGTCACAGGACTGAAAAGGTCATTGACCAACTTAAAATCATAGACCATGATTGATAATCAGTTTAAAACATGCAGCTAGAAGCAAGAGAAAATTTAGGATAGAATGTAGACATGCTATCTAAATCCTGGCACATACACTGGTCACATGTCCTGTTTCTCTCTCACCCACCTCAGTCATTCCTGATGATGGGGTGATTGAGGTTTGAGCAAGGTGCTGATGATCAATGACCCACATTTGTTCTCTTGGAGATACACAAGTACAAGTAAGCTTGGATAGTGACTGTAGATTGCCAATTGACTCACTGAGCAGCCAGGGGATTTATCAGTATTTCTGGGGCATGAGACTCTGGGGACAGAGTAGGTTTCACCAAAAATGGTGGCTGAGCCAAGATTTCATGAATACTGAGTGCTCCTGTGTATTTAGTATACCTTGAATATTAAAGGTTCCCTGTATTTATGGTGTGCCATGTCTCATCTAAATTTAGAGTATCCTGAGTATTTAGCACTTTGTTGGC
This sequence comes from Anoura caudifer, assembly GCA_004027475.1. Taxonomy (NCBI): domain Eukaryota; kingdom Metazoa; phylum Chordata; class Mammalia; order Chiroptera; family Phyllostomidae; genus Anoura; species Anoura caudifer. Next base: position 235,181 of record PVKU01001003.1, on the reverse strand, counting down.
CTTATTTATTTAGTGCCTCAAAACTATTAGGTGCATATTGATACTCCCAGTCCATGCTCTTGGTTTAATACCCATTATTCTATTCACTCACTACCTAACCAGCTTATGGGTATCATCCATCCCATTTGTTTTTCTTTTTTCTATAGCAGAAAGTTATTAAATGACATGAAAAATGCATACATGGAGCTTACCTATGAGTGGCAGACTTGGAGAAGTATTTAAAATGCATCATTTTCATCCTTCACAAATGGCTTTTGAGCAGATTTGGAGATCCTGAAATGAGAATTATCTATCTAACTAGAGACCCACCAAAAAGTCTACATGCAGCCTAGTGTATGGTAGGCCTTCTATGAAAGTGTGCTGAATTAATGAATACCTTAACTTTTCAAGCATGAGAGAATTATTCTAAATGGTGGTTCTATAGCTATTTGTAACATTCAGTGTGGTTTCATGTCAGACGTCTCCTTTAGCTTTCACAATAATGCTATGATGTAGGTAGAATAGGTTTTACTATGCCTGTTTGACAGAGAACTGAAGTCCTAAAATGTAACTTGCTTAAAGCTATGCACTGCAAGTCCCAGAAGAAACAGATTATGGAACTCAGCCATTCTGATTCCTAGTGGTCTTCGGACCATGAATCCTCCTACTCTCTCTCTCCACAAGCTCAGCTGTGTAGCCAGACCTGCATCATCCCCAACTAGACCAGTTGGATCTCATGACTTCTGGTATGTAACCATGAATAACTGACTGTGAAAGTTTAGCATGGTTATGAGACTCAGGTAAAGATTAAATAACTTGCTCCTTGGATTACATAATTATTTGACTAAATTAAAAAATATATCCACCTTATATCTATTATTACTGGTCTATAGAAATTTCCTGTATCAAGTACAACACTAATTTATTTCTTAAGAAGAGTGGCCTGTGTCTATACTTGTGGCAATTTAAAAAATATGTTTATCAATTATAAGGGATTTAGAAACACATTGTCACTTTTTTCAACTTGATATTTGGAAGTATCTGCAGAAACCTGAGTCTCAGAACAATATTGCTGAACAGGTGTCAGCCATATGTATAAGAATTCCAGAATACCCCACTGCTTAGCTAGTTTGGACAATAGATGCACTTGGCTGTTCTCAGAACCAGATTCAAAATATGCAACTCCCCAAGGGAATTCATTCATACAGGATGTAAATTTGGCCATCAGCACCCAGGAGGCAAGCGAATTAAATAATACTAGCCCATAAAAATTCCCCCCTCTAAAATAATGATAAAATTATTCCTGGAGAATGAGTTTGTAACTTTCCTGCCTCAACAGAGCTAAAAATAAATAAATGAAAAAAATATAAAAGATAGGAGGGTATAACCAGGTATTTTCTGTGCCTTGGAGCTTGACCAGTATCAGTTACTGCAGCCGACTGGCATACAGATGACCCTCTCCAGCTCACCCTGGGCGGCCGCTGACTGCCTCTATTCAGACTGGCTTCTATGGTGGATCCTAGTGATGTCTCAGGATTTGTTTCCCGATTTAATCGCCAGCTGTAATCATTGACTACATTTGGGAGGAGGCTGCTCTGAATTTACTTTAGATTTCTCTAATTTTAGATGCCTGAAAGAGCCCCAGGAAGGGATTTGTAATGGGTTACAACATTCTTTCATTTTTTTGGCCAGTGAGTGTCGCACAGCTGTGTGTATGTGTTTATACATCTGAGTGTGTGAGTGTGTGTATGCAAAAGATAAATAGGATAAGAGAAAAAAGGAACATGGAGAAAGCAATGAGGTCATTATCTGACATTTGGTTGCTTATAAAATCTCTAATAAGTTCAGTTTTTTAAGTAAAATTAACAGTGAAATTTTAAGTGAGAAATTAAATTAAGTATTCAAAATATAATAATTGTGTGCATACATCCAGAAATATTTTTATCTAAGCAATTTAATATGACTTAGTATAAATGTTCAACAAATTACAATGCATTAATAAAATAATGGAAAAATGACAAAAAACATTTGTCCAAGGAATTCTCTGTAATTTGGAATTGAAATGAACAACCCAGTTTTCAGCTCTTTGATAATTTTCAAAAGCAGTAATAAATCTCGTGTCTAGCAACATAAAAATGAAATTAACCCCATAGTGGGAATAATGGGGTAAGAGAACGTTGCTTTCATTTATGAAACTGAATAAAGGAAATATTAAATAGAATTGCTTTCAAAATGTATTTCATTTCCATAGGTATTTAAGTCATCAAATTATCTGTTAATATATGTATATGTGTGTATATGTATACACACACATGCAAGTAGTAACAGCCTATACATTTAATTGTTTTGGTTTAATGCTTTCTAAAATATTATTTTTAATTTTCTAAATAACTCTACTTATGGTTAGCAATTTTAGGTTATGTATATCATTTATGGGAGGCACTGAAAAATAACCCCAGTTCTTTTTAATATTTGTAAATTTTTCACTTAGGGTTTTCACTAATTTTTAAATTTTTTTACTGTCAATGAACATCTAAAGTATTCCTTCTTCTAGAGCATTCCAAATATAATTTTATCACTTTAGATATATTAGTAACTTGAATAAAGCTGAATCAGCTAGCACTTTAGATATATACATTTTAAAATCCAATTTTTATTTTACTTAAAATAGTAATTAGCTACAACTTACCAGGCACAAGGAATTCTGCTAAAAATTTTCAGACATCTTTTTCTTAAATTTTAGAAAATCTTTATATATAGTAGTTAGTATAGTATAGTTAGTTAGTATATAGTATAGTAGTTAGTATTATCTTTATTTTTATTGATAACTAAGAGAGCATGGGATATTTGTTAATTAATTTGCAGGACAGACCAGAACAATTAAGTTACAGAGGAGAAATTCTAAAAACAAACAAACAACCTTATTTTGCCTATTTTAGAAATATATGATTTGTATTTATTCAAATTATTTTAATTTAGGAGAAGGATAATATAAATACAAGGAGAATCAATTGCATTATGCATGTCCCTTTCATGTAGATTTCCTTCCATATGTAATTGGTAATAAGCTTACATTGTAACATAACAGGACCTATTTGGAAATTGCTTCTTTTTGCTTTGTAAGAGTTTTATTCTTAGTTTTAAAGTCAGTATACATCCTGTTTAGTGTTATTTCAGTAAATTTAAGAGTTAAGTCTCCTTTTTTTTGAGAGAGAGAGTGAAATGTGATAGTCTGATTAGGATGATGGTCATGTCAATCGGGAGTATGGTGTATTGATCAAATGGCCCTTGAGAATTAGGAAAAATTTTCTGATTAAAAAAGTTTCCCTATATTTTAAACATGTAAAAGTCATATCTGAGGTATCAGTTTTTAAACTATCTTGAGTGACAGGAGAAAATGTGTGCTTATTATACATCTGCGTAAAGAATAAATAAGTGTAATTTGTTAGTGACTCAGATATCTATATAAAGGTTGTTAAAGGAGATGAGATGTTTAGAGAAAATTCCTTCCCACTCTCAGGGAAACTGATGAGTGGGAACCTATGCCAAGACTTCTCTGATTATTTCCAGCTAATGCACATATTTTAAGGTAAAACTTTTCCTAAAATTGCTGAAGTCAAAAAGTGACTTGTTACCATCTATTGGGAAGTTATTATAACATGAGGTGTGAACATACTTATATTTTTATGGCAGCTCTATCAATTGCCTTCTTTGATTATGAAGTAATACTCTGAAATAATGGTGTCTATGTGGCCAAAATATCAAGTAGCCCAAGTTCATTTGTAATTTGTTTGTCATTGCCTTCAGTGGCATCTTGACTCTACCACAGATTGCTCAGTTGATTTTAATACTTCTCTTCAATTGAAGTAGAATGATTAAATACTGCAGACTTTTATTTTTACATTTTCCCTTATCTGATTTACTCAGTGGTACTTAGGCTATGTAGTATGGAATTGTCAACGAGTTTTGCCAAAATGTGTGTGTAATGATACCCTCTCTTCAGTGTTGAAAACACCTTGTGTTGTCTGCCGGATTCTCCCTATGCCTCAATGCAGACAAATGAGCAAGGTTAATGAGTTATTTCAAGTAAATATACTGCAAGCAGTGAATGAAGACTAAAAACAGTAAACTGTAACAAAGATTCATTAAAAGTTGGCTTTGAAACAAATGTTAAAAACTTTCCTTTATCCAAATTACAGCATTACCACTTATAAAAATTGAATGTCCCAATTAAGTTTTAACTTACAATGTAATGTATAATCTATATACCTAATATTTCTTCTGTAAGATGGATGACAGCATGTCTTCTGTTATCTTTACAAACCTATACATTCTATTTTTTAAACCATCGCACTTTTAAAAATCGGTTTTTTTCTTAAACAGAAAAGAACCATTACAGAGGGTATTATTAAATCAAAAGGGAGTTGAAATATATGATCTAATACTTTTTCTTGCTAGTATCAGAATCCTAATCAATCCTCAATCAGCTGCCTCTTCCTCCACTAGTTATTCTTGTAAGTGGTTCACAGACATCATTTACAATCATGTTGTATGCCAATGTATCTGATTCATCTTCACTTTGTAGGACACTGTGCTTGATTTATACAATTCTTCCCATTCAAGATATTCTAAGTCTTTCTTTTGAAGTTAAGGCCTGGTTACCTGCCATCCCTACCTTTCTAACACAGCTTACCTGATTAGTAGTGACCGGGTGTTATTTTTGTTTTGAGGGGTGGTAAGTTAGAAGCTGTAGTCTTCTTGAAATTTCCACTAATCTACTCAAGCATCCTAAACAAACATGTGTTCTTATTAAAGTCACTGACTTTGTTGACTTCAATGTAGCAAAAATTCAAGGGAAGTCACTTAACTGCTATTCTTCTCTTCCTACCCTAGGCCAATTTATGCCCCTAATGGTCTCTAGATAGATGTCAAGCAATGCTAAATTGGACCATCTCTTTCCTACTCCACATTCTGACTACTTGCTGTCATGCTTCCCAGCCCTGCATCTTTGCTATCAAAATAATTCAGAAATCATAATCTTCCCTCTCTATTTACTCCTGACAGACTCTTTCCCTAGTGCTTTTGTGCTCCTGGTGGAACACTTATCCAAACGGCATTCCAAACCAAGCACTGCCTGGGCTAGTTGTTCTGCATGTAGTTTCTTTTCCTTTCCTTTCCTTTCCTTTTTATTTCTGAGAAGGGAGAAGGTTGTTCAAAGAAACCATTCACATTTTATTTGGAGGAAAATTGTGTAATAAATTAGATCATACTATAATTTTTGTCTTGTTCTTTGAAAAGGTTTTGATGAAGCTTTCATAGAGACACCAATGTATAATGTGGAGAAGAATTGGGCTGAATCAGTGATATAATTTCAAACCAGGAATCCTAACCCTTGCTTCATGTACCTCCTCAAACCAACTAGCTGAATTATTATTTTTAAACATGTCTTCCTTTGGCCTAATTTGTCTCATAAAAGACCAGTAATTTCTTAAGATACTATTAGCCATACACATCTTATTCCGAATTTGCCAAGAGAGTGGTATCAATGAAGAAGCCACCATCCTAAAGATACATGCATTTCCAATTGTCAGTGGGCCCTACTGGGGAAGGCTGCACTTGATCTATATTGTAGATACCTGCCAAAAAGTAGTGAAGGGCTTCATGTTGACTCTCCTTGGATGGGAACTAAGGAAAAAGTGAAAATGATAACAAGAGACTAATCTTTTATTTTAAGAAAATGTGCATTACAGAGATACCCACAGTATTTCCTGAGTTTCAGTGGGAGAGAACTAGAATTTTGACACCTACTAGGCAGGTATTATTGACTACAATGAATGTCAGAGAAGTAGAAACAGAGAGAATCATAGCTTTGTCCAGGAAATGAAGGAGAACTATGTTTTTCTCTCCCTCCTGCCCACTGCATGGCTGGAAGACCCAAAATAGAGGTAGGAGAAAACCCACCTTCTCCCACCCCGCTCTGTAGGTTCTATAGATTTAATTCTTGTTTGGGAGAAGCGGAGAAAAAGTGCTTTATGTTAAATACTCAAATAAAAGACCATCCAATAAAAGAAAAAGGACCATCACCTTTAACTGGAAGCTAATCAACAAAAGAAAAAAGGAAGCAAAATATAAAAAGAGACATTGAAATTAAGAATAATCTGACAGTAACCAGAGGGGAGATGGGAGAGGATAATGGGGGGAAGGGTTTTCAGGAACAATTATAAAGGACACATGGACAAAACCAAGGTGGGGTGGAAGTAAGGGAGGGAGGTGGGTTTGGCTGGGGTGGGGAGGAGTGGTGGGAGGAAAATGCAGACAACTGTAATTGAACAACAATAAGATAATTAAAAGAAAAAGGACCAAGTGTTAAAAACTAAAATAAAACTAAATAACTCAAAGTGTCTAAAAGTACATGCTTTGGCACAATAGCATTAAGGGAAACACATATTCTGGGAAAGAGATGCCAAATATAGTACAAAAGAGACATTTATTAGAAAACAGATCATTTTATTATTTATATGAATGTAGACATTTTACATATCGCAATTACATTAACTTTTTCTCTATTTTTATTTTTTATTTTTTGTTCAATTACAGTTGTTCCCATTTTCTCCCCATTACTCTTCCCCACCTCCCACATTCAATCCTCTCCCCTCCCTTGTCCATGGTTCACTGATGACCCTTCCACTTCTTTCCCCATTATCCCTCTCCCCCTCCCCTCTGGTTACTATCAGTTTGTTCTTTATTTCAATGTCTCTGGTTATATTTTGCTTGTTTCTTTGTTTTGTTGATTAGGTTCCACTTACTGGTGAGATCATCTGGTATTTATTTTTCACTGCCTGGCTTATTGTACTTAGCATAATGCTCTCCAGTTTCATCCATGCTGATGTGAAGGGTAGGAACTCCTTCTGTCTTTCTGTCTTTCTACTATTCCATCTTGCAAATGTACCACAGTTTTTTGATCCACTCATTTACTGATGGGCACTTAGGCTATTTCCAGCACTTGGCTATTGTAAATAACACTGCTATGAACATCGGGGTGCATAAGTTCTTTTGAATTGGTGTTTCAGGGTTCTTAGGGTATAGTCCCAACAGTGGAATTGCTCAATCAAAAGACAGTTCCATTTTTAGTTTTTTTAGGAATTCCCATATTGTTTTCCACAGTGGCTGTACCAGTCTCCATTCCCACCAACAGTGTAATTTTTGTGCCATTGAGCACTGACCTGGTGCATCTTGGGTGCTGTAGAAAAACAGTATATGTCTGTGGGTCACACTTTTGAAATGAATTGTCAATTTTTTAATAATTTATGTTCATTCTGTAATGTATAGCACTAGCTATCCTAACACATCCATATTGAATTGGCCCTGGTTTTAAAATATACACAAAATGATTCTCTTTACACAAAATGAAAGTGGCAGAAGTAAGCTTAGGGTCAGTTTATCATCAAGTGTGATTTGAAGTTCTGAAAGAATAAAAGTAGTGGTGCTTATGCTAGTATAGGGATAGGAGCCTGGAAGGAGAGGGAACGAACTGGCTTTGAAGCTTAGGATATAGAAGAAACTATTACTAAAGTCTGGTTAGTCAGTGCAAGAGATGTGTATTGTAGTCTATGTTATATTGGTCAGTGATCAGCAGACAGAAGACCATGCTATGCTTACTTAACCCAACTAGTTCATTCAGGTGACATATCAAGGAAGAATTTAATATGTTAATAATAGTCCTACCCTAAGTGTGTATATATATATATATATATATATATAAAGTGTATATAAATATTAGTCACATATTAGTTGTTACATACTCCCCACAGAGAGATGCTGCAGTCAATAGATAGTTTAAACAGATGGCTAATAAACACTGATATTAAGTGAACAAGTATGATTTAGTACTAATATTATTTCAGAGTTACCTCCATTAATTTTAAAATTGACATTATAGAATAAATTTTATGCCAAAAGGATAGAAAGGATACAACTTCACTTTTTTAATCTAGAGGTTTTAATTTGCAACCTCTATATTAGCAATATAATTTCCTATAGCAATCGTGTAATTTTTCTATAAGCAAAAAACCACCAGTAAACAATATAAATATCATGCTGATATTTATTAGCCTAATTAGTTGCATTTCCAAAATCTGTTTAATATTCAGTATCAAAAATTCCATAATCTTCTAAGGAAGGAATAACATCATCTATCATGAAATAGAGCAGAGCTTACAAAATTACATAGTTTTTGTATTTTATGTTTAATATGCACAATGCATATTAGGTATTAAATGAATTTGTACATAAGTGATTTTTAGAACCTATGTCTTGTACATTAAGAAGTAACCATTATAGTTTTCTAGTTAAGAACATCTAATCTTATTGTTTTTATATTTCATAATGATCAAGTGCTTTGTATCATTAAAACTTCATATACTAGCCTCACTGTCTACATCTAACACCCATGCACACCATTTGACTGCAATGTATTATTTGGTGTTCCCCACAAGCCTGAACAGAAGGTCACTTTGACCTGCTGCACATTTTTACTTAAGAATTGCTTTTAACAATAAGCCATTAGTGTACTTGTTTCTGGACTGACTTGAGTTTTTGGCACAATATGAAAAGCATTTGGAAAATGTAAGTAAAAGCCTTCCATTTCAGGAGAAATAATGGCCCCATTTGCCATGGAAACTGGAGGACTTCATGAAAATGCACTCAACTGTTTTCTGTAGTGAGCCTAAAATTATTCTAAAAATACGTTGTATTCCTGGCATCTGCTAGCCAATGCACAAAGATTTCATTTCATAAGCCTTTCTCTTTTAGAGAAAAATGTCATGCCATTTGAGTATTTCATTTTTCCTATTGTTCCAAAGGTATAGGGAAATACATGTGTCACACACAGTGAGTACTTGATAGTGTGGTTTTAATTAAATTAAATTTAATGTTTTTTGAAGATCATAATAATCTGAGTACTGCCTCTGAACAAAGACCATAATTAAAGATAGCAAATATAAGATTTTTCTTCAGTCAGAATGAGTCATATTTAAATTTCTGATACAGATTACTTTTATTTATGTCATGGGAAACAAGCAAAAATGATGATAAAAGATTATGAAAATATTAGCAGACAGATATGAGTGAATAGGAACAAAGGACCATCGTCTCTGGCCAGAAGTCCCATGTTTCATCCCATCATTGAATCTAAATTCTTTAGTCATTGATGTAGGTAGAGGAGAATAGTGGGGAGAAGGCATGTCCTGCTAACTCAGTTGTGGGTGCCCAGGGCTTTTGCAAGGGAATCTCTCACTTTACGTAAACAGAGGTCTTATGCTAGGGGATAAAATACTATTTGTAAGTGGAAGGCCAAGCTGACATACTTAAAGTGTGAAGAACACAGCAAAAAATACTTAAATGGAATGCTCGAACAGGCAAAAAATGTCCAGATAAGATTCACATTACACCCACATGACCTCAATGGCCTGAGGATATTATTCATAAAGTCACAAAGTTGCACTATACAAATTAGACCATTCAGCAAAAGAAATATTAATTTACTCAGTTTTTACCCCCTAAAATAGGTATTATGTGCCTATATGTTCCAGGACCATGCTAGCTGCTAGAAATAAAACAATGACTGATTACAGCCTCAAATATTTAGTATTGTTCTGTGTGGCAAATGTGCCTAAGAGCTCCACATATATTTTACAAGGAGAGAAAATCATTTTCCTAAACCTGCTTGAGAGGTGACTGCAGTGTATACAGGGAGAAATGGTTATAGAAATTTGGCTCATGCACTCCAGTCCCTGTAACTCAAGGGGCCTAAATATATAATTTGTTGTTTACACCAGGGTGTTTTGAGTGTGAATCAGGATAACAGGTGTGAACTGGGACCCCTTGGTAGGAGTCACACATGTAATCTGTATATGCCTGATATATGCTTTTGGGACTATCTAAACAGTTTTTTTTTTTTCTGTATACATTACCATGATTCAATTGGTAAGAATTCTTAAGGGCCTTTATTTTGTAATTTGATTGGTGATGAGTAAATTACTAAAATAGTGGCAGTTAGGGACTTATTGGTGAAAGTTATTGTCCCAGCTCCAGATGTTGATAGCAGAGGTTCAGCATGGAGGGCAAGCCTGTATTTTAAAAATATGACTCTGCCTTAGTCAACATTTTATGAAGAATTAGGTGAAGTTATGGTGGACATGCTTATCATATGTGTGATTAACCCAATTTGGGAGGGTTAATGAATACCTTGGTTCTAAGAAGTTTTCAATAGACTAGAACAATGGGCCAGCTTTTTAAAAGTTGGTGCATTATAGGCATACATGTAAAATAGTACACTTACTTTTAAGCAAGCAAACAAAATCTACATAAATGTGACAAATAAGTAATGTGGTTTTACAGCAATATTTGTCAAAGAACAAATATATCTTAGCTATTAATGCTAACTGTAGTGTGGTAGTATAAAGCTTTGGCAGATATTTTGTAGAAGAGATCCGTGTCTCCTTAGCTGGATAATTGGGCAAGAAACCTATCTGCCAATTCTGAGTCTATATTCTGAAACTGTGAGAACGTAGAGTATATTATTTACATCTGTTCTCTAGTTATAGAAGGTACCTATAATGTAGTTGTTGAATGAATCAATAAATGCATTATAAACAAAGATAGCTTAAATGAGGAAAATGACAGATTTTATACAAGTCTGCATCATATTTCCCTAGTGACTCATCTTCCTTCCTTCCTGCAATCTTCATATCCAATCTTCCTCTCTCGAGGCTTGTTGTCATTACCTTACTTTCTAAATACACTTAGAAGATTGCATATCAGCCTACAGAACCAAGAAGGTTTAATCATTTTGTGAAGGCTGTTTTTGTAAATCAGTAGTAAATGTTTTTTCTCTGTCAAAACATTATTGACTTAAATGTTATCAAGCACAACTAGAAGATAATCGGCAGTCCCCCTCACCTAGTGAACACAGTGATTTGAACAATATTTTCCTGAAATATCTTGTTTTCCATACCCATATTTACTTGTTCCTCCTGGAGGCAGAATGTTGTTCACAGATTCAGGCTGAGTATTTGTTTACACATCCAGGAGAAGAAATAGCATATTTATGCTTTCTAGCCTATCCTCACCCCTCATGAAATCAAGAGTCAGTGGTTTATCTCCTTTTTTTTTCATTTTAAATCTTTTTTCAATTAGCCTATTAGTTGAGAAAACTGTAGGTGACTAGTGTTAAAATTACCGTAGCTCCCCACTTCCACCGTTTAAATTCACAGGATAATTACTAATTGGTCTTTGCATTTCACACTCTGCCCAGCTGGGTCTGATGTAAGGGCAGTTACCTATTCTTATTCATGGTCATTTTTTCCCTGGTCAACTATTTTTATTTTTATTTTTGAGAGTAACCATGCTCGTAGACATGAGAGAAGGCCACAGCCTTTTCTCTCTTTTTTATTGTTATTTTATTACATTTGTCCCAATATGTCCCCCTTTACCCTCCTCTGTCTAGCCCATCTCCTTCTCCCACAGTCAATCCCCACACCATTGTCCATGTCCATAGGTCATTTGTACATGTTCTTTGACTAGCTAGTGTCTTCCCCTCCTTTCCACCATTATTCTCCTCCCACTCTGCTCTGGCTGCTGTCAGTCTGTTCTGTATTTCCATGTCTCTTGTTTTATTTTGCTTGTTGGTTTATTTTGTTCATTGGATTCCTCTTGTAAGTGAGATCATATGGTATTTGTCTTTTACCAATGGGCTTATTTCACTTAGCATGATAGTTTCCAGTTACATCCAGGCTGTTGCAAAAAGTAGGAGTTCCTTCTTTCTGCTGCATAGTATTCCATTTTGTTAATGTATCACAGTTTTTTGATCCACTCATCTACTTATGGGCAATTTCTAGAAACATGCAATCTCCCAAAACTGAATCAAGAAGACTCAGAAAGCTTAAATAGATTGATAACAACTAGCAAAGTTGAAGCAGTAATCACAAAATTCCTGGCACACAAAAACCCTGGATTGAATGGCTTCACAGGCAAATTTTACCAAACATTCAATGAAGGAATAACACTTATCCTTCTCAAAGTATTCCAACAATTTCAAGAAAAGGGAAGACTCCCAAACCCTTTTTATGAGGCCAGTATTATCCTAATTCCAAAACCAGGCAAAGACACGATGAAGAAAGAAAACCACAGGCCAATATTTCTGATAAATATAGATGCTAAAATCCTCAACAAAATATTGGCAATCTGAATCCAGCAATACATAAAATGATCATACACCTTGATCAAATGGAATTATCCCTGGGATGCATAAATGGTACAATATTTGCAAGCCAATAAATTTAATACACTGTATAAACAAAATGAAGGACAAAATCCACATGATCATATCAATAGACACAAAAAAAGCATTTGATAAAATCCAGCATTCATTTATGGTAGAAAGCGCTCAGCAAAGTGGGACTAGAGGGAGAGTACCTCAAAACAATAAAGGCCATATGCAAGAAAACTACTGCCATCATCACACTCAATGGGCAAAAACTAACAGCTTTTCCCTGAAGATCAGGAATAAGACAAGGGTGTCTGCTTTCACCACTCTTATTTTCACCATAGTATAAATGGCATCTAAATTGGAAACAAGGAAGTAAAACTATCATTATTTGCAGACTGCATATAGTGTATATAGAAAACCCAATAACCTACATCAAAAAACTACTCTACCTATTAAGTATACTGATAAAAGTAGCAGGATACAAAGTCAATATTCAGAAATTGATGGTATTTTTCATGGTCATTTAAACCTAGTGTATGAAAAGCCTACTTATCAAAGTGGTTTAAAATTCTTATGTATGTATCTATTAAAAATTGGAAGGTGTACTTACTCTATAAATTCTAAATCATAGAGTATTATAATCTATAAATCATTTAATCTATAAATTAGGTCCTCTAACTCTAGGGATAGAACTCATGTTATGGGTATTTTTAATGAAATATTTTAATTGATATAGGATAAACTATTTCTCTCTCTCTCTCTTTTTTTTTGCTAAACTGATTCTTTATGGCAATTACCCTAAGACAGTCACAGGATAATGTCTTTATTAGAAGATGTAAAAATCCTTCTGTCTTTCTTTTTCTCCTTCCCATTCTTCTTTTAAATTTATTTTAATTGTTGTTCTTGTACAGTTTTCTGTCTTTTACTCCCAATCCAGCCCACCACCCCAGCCCTCCCCACCTCCCTCCCATTTCCACCCCGGTAGTTTTTATTCATATGTCCTTTATACTTGTTCCTGTAAACCCTTCCCCTTTTCCCCTGAAATTCCCTCCCTTCTCGCCTCTGGTGGCTGTCAGTCTGTTCTCAATTTTAGTGTCTTTGGTTATATTTTGCTTGTTTGTTTGTTTTGTTGTTTAGGTTCCTGTTAAAGATGAGATCAAATGGTATTTGTCTTTCACTGCCTGGCTTATTTCACTTAGCATGATGCTCTCCAGTTCCATCCATGCTGTTGCAAAGGGTAGGATATCCTTCTTTCTTTCTGCTGCATAGAATTTCATTGTGTAAATGCACCATAGTTTTTTGATCCATTCATTTACTGATGGGCACCTAGGTTGCTTCCAACACTTGCCTATTGTAAATTGTGCTGCTATGAACATTGGGGTGCATAGGTTCTTTTGGATTGGTGTTTCAATGTTCTTAGTATATAATCCTAGCAGTGGAATTGCTGGGTCAAAAGGTAGATCCATTTTTAGTTTTCTAAGAAAATTCCATACTGCCTTCCATAGTGGTTGTACCAGTCTGCAATCCCACCAACAGTGCACTAGGGTCCCCTTTTCTCCACAACCTCTCCAACACTTGTTGTTTGTTGCTTTGTTTATGATGGCCATTCTGACTGGTGTGAAGTGGTATCTCATTGTGGTTTTAATTTGCATCACTCTGATAGCTAGCGATATTGAGTATTTTTTCATGTGTCTCTGGATCCTCTGTATGTCCTCCTGGGAGAAGTGTCTGTTCAAGTCTTTTGCCCATTTTGTAATTGGGTTGCTTGTCTTCTTAGAGTGGAGTTGTGTAAGTTCTTTATATATTTTGGAGATTAAACCCTTGTCTGAGGTATCATTGGAAAATATGTTTTCCCATACAGCCAGTTCACTTTTTATTTTAATACTGTTTTCTTTAGCTATGCAGAAGCTTTTTATTTTGATGAGATCCCATTTGTTTATTCCTTCCTTTATGTCCATTGCTTTAGGGGACATATCAGTAAAAATGTTGCTGCGTGAAATATTTGAGATTTTCCTGCCTATGTTCTCTTCTAGGACTTTAACAGTGTCACAACTTATATTTACATCTTTTATCCACCTTGAATTTATTTTTGTCTATGATGTAAGTTGGTGCTCAAGTTTCATCTTTTTACATGTAGCTGTCCAGTTCTCCCAACACCACTTATTGAAGAGGCTATTTTTACTCCATTTTATGTTGCTGCCCCCTTTGTCGAATATCAATTGAGGCAGAGACTTGGATTTATTTCTGGGTTTCTGTTCTGTGCCACTGGTCCATGTGCCTGTTTTTATGCCAGTACCAGGCTGTTTTGATTACAGTGTCCTTGTAATACAGTTTGGTACCAGGTATTGTGATCCCTCCTACTTTGCTCTTCTTTCTCAAAATTGCTGCAGCTATTTGGGGTCATTTATGGTCCCATATAAATTTTTGAAGTGTTTGTTCTATGTCTGTGAAATATGCCATTGGTACTTTAATAGGTATTGCATTGAATTTGTAAATTGCTTTGGGTAGTATGGACATTTTGATGATGTTGATTCTTCTGATCCATGAACACAGTGTATGTTTCCATTTGCTCATGTCTTCCTTGATTTCTTTCTTCAGTGTTGTGTAGTTTTCTGCATACAGGTCTTTTACCTCCTTGGTTAGGTTTATTTCTAGGCATTTTATTTGTCTTTTCACTATAACGTATGGAATTTTTTTCTTGATTTTTGCTTCTGCTGTTTCATTGTTAATATACCAAAATGCCTTTGATTTCTGGATATTGACTTTGTATCCAGCTGTTTGCCCAAATTCATTTATTAGGTTGAACAGCTTTTTGGCTGAGTCCGTAGGATTTTCTATGTACACTATCATGTCATCTGCAAACAATGATGGTTTTGTTTCCTCCTTTATGATTTGGATGCCTTTTATTTCCTTTTCTTGTCTAACTGCTATGGCTAAGACTTCTAATACTACATTGAATAGAAGTGGTGATAGTGGACATCCTTGTCTTGTTCCTGATCTTAGTAGAAAAGATTTCAGTTTTTGCCCTTTTAGTATGATGTTGGCTGTAGGTCTCTCATATATTGCCTTTATTATGTTGAGGAATGCCCCCTCTATTCCCACTTTGCTGAGTTTTTTTATTATAAATGGGTGCTGTACCTTATCAAATGCTTTTTCTGCATCTATTGATATGATCATGTGATTTTTGTCTTTGCTTTTGTTTATGTGATATATTACATTTACTGATTTGCGAATATTGAACCATTCTTATATCCTGGGGATGAATCCCACTGGTCATGGTGTATGATCTTTTTAATGTATTGTTGGATGTGATTTGCCAATATTTTGTTGAGGATTTTAGTGTCTATGTTCATCAGCAATATTGGCCTGAAGTGTTCTTTCTTTGTTGTGTCTTTATGTCTTTATCTGGTTTTGGGATTAGGATGATGCTGGTTTCATAGAAAGACTTTGGGAGTCTTCCTTCATTTTGGATTTTTTTGGAATAAATAAAAAAAATCTGTGAAGGATAGGGGTTAGCTCTTCCTTAAATGCTTTGTAGAATTCCCCTGTGAAACGATCTGTCCAGGGCTTTTGAGTGTTGGGAGTTTTTTGATTACTGCTTCTATTTAATCTGCTGTTATTGGTCTGTTCAGGCTTTCTGCTTCTTCTTCACTGAGTTTTGGAAGATTATATTTTTCTAGAAACTTGTCCATTTCACCTAGGTTTTCAAATATCTTGGCATAGAGTTCTTCATAGTAATTTCTTACAATCCTTTGTATTTCTGTGGTATCAGTTGTAATCTCTCCTCTTTCATTTCTGATTGTGTTTATTTGGGTCCTCTTTCTTTTTTTCTTTATCAGTCTGCTTAAAGTCTTGTCAATTTTATTTATCTTTTCAAAGAACCAGCTCCTGGATTCATTGATCCTTAGAATTGTGCTTTTAGTCTCTCTGCCATTTAACTCTGCTGTGATCTTGGTTATTTCCTTCCTTCTACTTGCTCTGGGCTGTCTTTGTTGCTGTTCCTCAAGTTCTTGCAGGCATAGGGTTGTTTGTTTGAAATGTTTCTATCTTTTTTAGGTAGGACTATATTGCTATGACCTTCCCTCTGAGGACTGCCTTTGATGTGTCCCATAAGTTTTGTGTTGTTGTGAGTTCATTTTCATTTGTTTCCAGAAACTTTTTGATTTCTTCCCAAATTTCATTCTTTACCCATTCATTGTTTAATAGCATGCCATTCAATCTCCATGATTTTTAATGTTTTGTGTTTTTGCCCTTGGGGTTGGTTTCTAGTTTCAGTCCTTTGTGGTCAGAGAAAATGTTTGGTATGATTTCAATTTTCTTGAATTTGTTGAGACTTGTTTTGTGTCCTATCATGTAGTCTATCTTTGAAAAAGAATGTCTACTTAGTTTCTTTGGGATGAAGGGCTTTATATATATAATTTAAGTCCATTTCATTTAGAGTGTTTTCCAATGCCACAATATCTTTGTAGATATTTGATTTTCTTGGTGTATTTAGGTGCTCCCATGTTGGGTGCATATATATTTACAATGTTTATGTCTTCTTGGTGGATTCTTCCCTTGAGTATTATGAAGTGACCTTCTGGGTCTCTCTTTATGGCTTTTCTTTTGAAGTCTATTTTGTCTGATATGAGTATTGCTACCCTGGCTTTTTTCCCCTGTCCATTTGCTTAGAAATTTTGTTTCTAGCCCTTCACTTTACATCTGTGTAGGTCTTTTGTCCTGAGGTGGGTCTCTTGTAGGCAGCATATGTGTGGGTCATTCTTTTTTATGCATTCAGCTATTCTATGTCTTTTGATTGGAGCATTTAGTCCATTTACATTTAAGGTTATTATTGATAGGTACTGATTCATTGCCATTTTTGTAATTGTGTTTCTCTCTCTCTCTCTCTCTTTCTCTCTCTCTCTCTCTCTCTCTTCCTTCCTTTCTTTAAAGGAGTTCCTATAGTATCTCTTGCAGAACTGGTTTGGTAAAGGTGTATTCTTTTAGAATTCTTTTGTCTGGGAAGCTACTTATTTGGCCTTCTATCTTGAATGAAAGCCTTTCTGGGTAAAGTAGTCTTGTTTGCAGACCTGTGGTTCTCATTACTTGGAATATTTCTTGCCATTCTTTTCTGGCTTGGAGTATTTCCATTGAGAAGTCAGATGCTAACCTAATAGGGGCTCCCTTGCATGTTACTTCATTTTTCTCCCTTGCTGCCTTTAAGATTCTCTCTTTGTCTTGGAATTTTGCCATTTTAATTATGATGTGTCTTGAAGGGGCCTCTTTGGGTTCCTCTTGATTGGGACTCCATGTTTCCTGGGTTTGTATGACTTTTTCTCTTATCAAATTAGGGAAGTTTTCCATCATTACTTTTTCAAATAGGTTTTCTATCCCTTGCTCTTCTTCTTCTCTTTCTGGAATCCCTATTATGTGGATATTATTACCTTTCATATTGTCTTGTATTTCTCTTAATCCCTCTTTATTTTTTCTGAGCCTCTTTTCCTTTTTTTGCTCTTTCTGGGTGTTTTTTCTACTTTGTTCTCCAACTCACTGATCCAATCTTCTGCTTCATCAATTCTGCTTTTCATTCCTTCCACTGTTTTCTACAGTTCAGAAATTGTGTTCTTCATTTCCTCTTGGCCCTTGTTGATAATTTCTATTTCCTTTTCCATGTTGATATAGTTTGCAGTAAGTTCATTCTAGTTTCCCTGCAATTTCTGGTGGCTCATTGTGAGCTCATTGAGCTTCCTGACAACCATTGCTTTGAACTCAAAATCTGATAGTTGAGTTGCCTCCATTTCATTTAGGATTTTTTCTGGGGCTTCCTCCTTTTCTTTAATTTGGGGATTCTTTCTTTGTCTTCCCATTGTTTCTGAGACTCTTCTTGCTAGCCTCAGCTTATTAAATTGATCTGCTCTGGCTCCCTGGTTTTATGGTGTGAACTTCTGTGATAGAATACCTGTGAGATTCAGTGGTGCAGTCTCCTTCAGGTACCCTGATATTCACAGCTTCCACTGTTTCAGCTGCTGTGATACTCCCTTTTTGGGTCCCACCCAGGTTTTTTCACAGTTCCAATTTTTTTTTGTCTCACCTAAGATCATGGGTGTGAGCTCTGGGTCTTCCACAAAGGCCCCTCCTCTGGTTCCAGAGCCATCTGAGGTCTCAGGGCTGCCTCCAGTGGTAGGGGTGGCTCCAGTCTCAGAGCTGCCCCTGGTTGCAGGGCCTCCTCCAGTTACAGGGTCACCTCCCAGGATAAACTATTTCTCAATGAGGAAGTTTGCAGCAGATTCAGTTGCAAAGTAAACATTTTGCCAAGCAGTTTTATTATGCCCAAGAATTCCATTATTTACTGTGAACTGGGAATTTTTTAATTTTTAGGTAGACATTGTTTTGAAGAAATGATACAACTGCATCACTATGTAGAGAAACTTATTTAAAAAGCCTCTCATTTTTTTAAACACTTCAAACCCTCTAAACTTTACGACTATGGTAAATAAATGTATTTGTGTTTGTACTTTTCTCTTACTTGACATCACAGGCTATTTTCTATACTGTTCTGCCAAAGAATATCTATACACTTGCAAGCAGTATATTTAAACAACAAGAGAAAGCCATTTATGAAGCTGAGCTCTGAAATATCCCATTCTTAATGTGAATGGAGACTCTTCTCACTATTAGTTGGAATAAAAAAAAATTGGATACAGGCTTCAGCAAACTAATAAATGTGTCTACTCTTGAAACAAATAAATTTTTGGATTTCTAATGACAAATAAACTAATTGGGTATGGATGATAGATTAAAAAGGGAAATTATCAAGATACTGGTCATTTCTATGTATGTGTGGTCCCAGAGATGCATACTTGAAAATGCATACTGGCACTTTTAAAAACTTATAGAATCAATATCCCTCAATTAAGAGACATTTACATTTGTAATTTTGGTAAACTTGGAACTTTTCTAGAGGTTAAAATAGAAACAGGCACGTTATTGGATTATAGAGTCAACATAAGATTGCAGGGGCTAGCTGACCACTTGGGGGTATATGATAAAAAAACTTCATGTGCAGTATACAGTAGGCACTCAACAATTACCTTCAAACATTGTTTAAAATGTCTTAATTTTACTGTTTTTTTTTTTTCCTGAGAGGTCTTTTTTCTCATTCCCCTGAAAGATACACAACAAACATAAATGAATAAATGAATAAAATAATTTCTGTCTTCAGAGTCAACAAACATACATATTTAACACAGTTCAATAAGCAATAGCCAAGCATTCCCCACATCATAAACATTTAAATTTAAAATCATGTAGGGTTTTAAACAAAGAAACTGGCACTAAATTTCCTCTGAAGACTAGAGAATTTTCTAAGTCACCATATTAGATAGTGACTGGGAAAATTATTTAATCTCTCCAAGTGTTATTTCCTCATCTTAAAATGGAAAAAAGGATAGTACCTGACACATTAAGTTATTGTGAGGATAAGATGAGTTTATATAATTAAAGTGCTTCGAACAATGGTAAATAACAAGCATTGCACATGTCTCTATTATGAATATTTATTAAAATATAAATATTTCAAATGTTTTCTGTTACCATTCACTCTACCACAGTAGCATGGGTGATAGTTCTAAAGAGCAGTCTGGACTGTGAGAAAATAATAGTAGAATTTTACTGAGTAATGTGATATTAATTGAGACCTAAATTATGCAAAATGGTCAAAAATTTAAGGTTCTCAATTCAAAAATGTTATGGCTAACTTATCATTCCTGAAATGTCAAAATCCATGTAAGAAAATTAACGGTCATCTACCTGCATATATTATTTATTTCACTGACTAGATACTGTAATATGTATTTTGACAGGCAAGGTTATTTTATAAACTTCAGGTATTTTATATAACATCCCAAATGTTAGTATGCATTACAGGAGCTCTTTGATCCTATAAAATGGCCAATGATGCTAGGATTTTAAGGTTACTGTCTCCTTCTTCCTTTTCTTCCTTTCTTCTTCTCTCCTTGAGACTAAATGCTTATTGTCTCATACTGTGTTGTAGTGGCATTATATTTCCAGATTTTTTCCAAATGTTTACTAGAGAACTGAAGGGGCTTTCATATGATATGAGATAGTTAAGCTTTAAAATAAGTTGCATTATTTTTATTCACAATTCTAAGTCATTATCACCTTCCTGAGGAAAGGAAAGTAAATTTGTTCTTTGTGTTGAAGAAGATATACTCAATGTCTACTATTTCTATGAGTTCACTCTTTTCCAAGTTCTCTTATGAGAACTTACGAGGTCATGGATTTGTTTTGGATGGTAGACACTTGTGAATATGTTTATTGTTATCTATGTGGAAGAAAGCATCTTGATTTTTTATATTTTTTAACACAGATGAAAAATAAATAAATAAACAGTTTATAAAAAAAGGTGGTTATCAAAAAAGTTGAAAATTAGTATTGTCTCTTTACATTAGCAAAATAATGCTTGCCACAGATGGTCTGTTCTAATGAATGCTTATTTATTTTTATGAAGACAATATTGAAAGATGTGCCAAAATTTCTTGGTAATACACTTCAGGCAGCACAGCAAAGCAGTGAACGGAGAGGGAAAAATGGCCTCCAAATTCTGTAGCGATAGATGGAAACATAGATAAAGGAAAAATATAGCTTTTTCTTTTCTGTCACCATTGTGCAACACCAAAAAATTAAAAGGCTATTGTCATAAAACTTATGTCCTAAAGATTTTAAAATAAGCTTAATTCAATAATTTCTTTTCCTTTTGTCACCTGCTAGCTTTAGTGATGGTACATAGCTACATGGTGTTCCATTAAATGGTTCTTTGGCATAGTCAAAATTGGAAAGTACTTCTCAGTTGTTCTTTCCTCACCTTTTCACAAAGGTGCTGGGTTTGATTATCTTGTAATTTATGATTGCTGGTTATTAGAACCTACAACTGGGATTTGTATAGCAAACCCTAATTATTTCAATATAAGTAGAAAATACACGGAAAGGTAGGTGGTTTCAGTTAGCAAAGGGACAAAGTATATGCTTTGACCCAAAACTCACTGAAGTTTGGCACAGTTTGGAGTTGGCAAAGGAGATTTAGAAGAGTCATGAGTTGAACTTAGACCAGGTAAAATGTTGCCTTAACCCCTGAAGGGCTGAGAGTCAAAGAGAATACAGTTCCTTAGCTCCAAACTGCTAAATCTCTAGGCTAAAACTCATTTCAAACCATTGATAAGGGTGATTTGTAACTAGGAAATCAGGTTAAGGAAAGACAATCCTTAAATGTTTTGTAAAAGATGGTGATATAAATGGCTGTATTAGAAAATCATTTTAGAGAAATATTTTCTATCCAAAATAACAAAAATAATTCAACTGTTGAACTTCTACCTCCTTTTAATTCAAACAATATGAACCCTAAATTACCCCCAATTAAAGTTTGTCATTAGCTTTGAAATCTCAATGTGGAATAAAAAATATATCATGAAGTGACATTAAATATTTTCACCTAGTCAAAATTTATCAAATTACTTCATGAGATGTGTCTCATAAAAAACAAGATGATGCTAAGGTAATAGATTAGTGAACTGTATAATTTTTGGGTAAGTATATCATGCAAATTCAAAAAGCAATTGTGTCATTTTTTTTAGTATTTCTTTTTTAACTTAAAAATTGTTGTTCTAGTACAGTTGTCTCCACTATTTCTTTTAATTGGAAAAAATATGTAGTTTCGGCAGAAAAGATTCTAGAATCTCTGCAATAGCAGAGTATAAGGCATAGAGAATGCATGTGAGAAGAAGGCTGCTTATGTTATATGTGGAAATACTGAAGTTGCTCTAATTGGTACAAGTGTAAGGGGTCCTCACCATCTTATCTTGAGGCCTTATGGCATACTTATGTTCTGTAACAACTTTGTTAACTTGGACAACTCTCCTCAGCATTTTTTATTGATAAATACATATTGAATAACTTCGTGTACAGGTCCTTTCAGAAATGGAAAGATAACTAATTCATGTTATGTTACCCAGGTGGTATACAGTACGATTGTAGGGAGAAGGCATATGTACATGAGTAATAGCTCTAAAACAATAGCATATGCACATGTCTAGTCCAGACTATAAGGACAGTGAGTACCATTAGCATTGGGAAAGGCCATCTCAGGCGTGTATGAATGGACTTGGGCCCAGAAAGTTCCTTTCCAAGAGATAAACAGCCCTAACAGTCTGGGATGGACTTTTCACCTTGTGAATGTATATTTTTTTCTGTTCTGGACTCAATGTGGACTCCTTTGGTCTGCTTAAACCCATGCATCAATGGTCCTCAAAACTGTCTCCAGCTTGCTTTATCTCAGACCACACAAGAAGGGTTCTCCGTGCTTCCATTGCAGCAGGAAGTGAGAGGTAGCATTAGCCGCAGAGTGGCCATGGAGCCTACCCTCTTGCAAGGAGCTGAATTTGTGCACTCTACTCTGCTATAAGCAAGTATTAGACCACTTGAGCCTGGTGTGCATGTTGTCTGTTATCAGCAACCTTGAATCCTGTGCTTGTCTCATTCCTGGTTGGCAATTACTTGTCTTTTAACGTTGCCACATTCATATTGCATTGTATTCTATGACACATCCAGACCACCCCATGAGCAGTATGGAACAATCAAAGTCTGTAGTAGAAGAGATCGCATTTAGTGCTAATGGTCTAGAGAGATTCATTGAGGAAGTAAGCTTTGAGCTGAACATTGAGAATGGGTTGAATTTTGATAAATGAATAAATACACAGAGGCCCCTCCAGTCTCACGTTTGACACATAGAAATGTATATACAGAGAAAATCAAAGAGTTTGCTCAGAACCTGGAACAAAGGCTTGTCTTACTGGAATGAAGAATTTATGTAGCAAAACAGTGAGTTGAAAGATTGGAAAAGCAGATTAGAACTAAAATGATGACAACATAGTTTAAAATGAGTTTCCTCTATCAGTAAATTTCAGTAGAGAAAATATATCATGGAATCATTCTCAGAAGACAGATGCCCAATTACCACATAAGACTTTCATTTGGAGAGTAAGTTTAGATGAGAAAGCTCCCCAAAAGGGATGTTGATGCACTCCAGTGATACTAAAAATACTTAACCACTGGTGCAGCATGGGCCCTGACCCATCAGAGTGGAGCAAATCAGAATGTCAGTCTTGCCAGAGACTTGTTTAAGGCAGGTGGCTGCCCTTGAAACTTTTTAGCTGTGGAATAATGCAAGCAATGTGCTTCTTAGTACAGCTGATAAACCACAATGGAAAGATAGAAAGGAGTAAAGCATTTGATACAGTTTGCTTGCTCTTTGCAACCATGATGTATTCAGAGACTCAGTGAGATGTATAACAGCTGAAATATAAATGAAGAGAGACACATAAATATATTTGGAAGTTGCATTGGTGTTAGAGAGACAGGGGAGATAAAGTTCTTTCTGAGGGCTGGGGTCCACCTACTGGAAACATACATGACACCTCTAAGAAAAACAGGAATCATTTTTAGGTATGCTCAGGTAAAGAAAAAAAGTTGTATAAAGATTAAGATACAGCATCAGAGAACCTGGAGTTGAATCCTTGTTCAGCCTCCTCCTAACAGTCATTCTTGGACATGTTAATAGATCAATTCGATTTTTTCATCTTTAGAATGGATGTCATCATTTTACACACACACACACACACATGGACTGTCCAGAAAGTATCCATACATGTAATATGAAAAATAGAGGCATTTACTGAAGAAGATACAATATACAATAAACATTGTACATAGGGAAATGAAGCCTCAGTCCCTTCAAATTAGGCACTTTGGGACCTCACACAGTTCTCCCAATCACCATCAGCTGCCCCATCGTATTTTCCTGAATCTCATCATCAGTCTGAAATTTCTTCCTTTTCAAAGGTGATTTTTGTTTTGGAAAAGCCAGAAGTTTCAGGGTGCGAAATCTGGGCTGAAGCGGGGCTGAGTCACCTGGGTAATTTGATGTTTCCCCAAAAAACTCTGCACAAGACATGATGCATGAGCAGGCATGTTGTCCTGATGAAGCTGCCAATTACCAGTTGCCCATAGCTGTGGCCTTCTGAATCATCTAAATAGTTTCCATGCAGGAATGTTTAAGCTTAATGCAAAATTTGGTACAGATTTGTTGCTCTACTCACTTAGTCATTTTGAGTGCAATGGCCACACAGTACACATGCTCACTCAATGGCGTATACTGCCCCTCACTGACTAGTACAGTGAAAATTTCACTGTTCACACATGCACATTCTAGTCCACTCTCCTTTGCTGCCAGGTTACACTGATGTCATGGAAACTGTTCTCATTATATTAACAATGGCTGAACTTATTCCAGACAGACCTCAAATGTCATATATAACAATATTAATAAATGTACTATTATATATGTCATATCTATAACAAAATACTATGGGGCACACACACAAACGACTATCATATAATCATACATAAATGGCTTCAGTATTAGCCCAAAGGCCTGAGAAACAGGAGAACAAAAGGTAAAAGTTCTGGTTCAAAAGTCATCAGGTTTAAGACCTAAGAACCAGTGTTTCCATTTAAGTATGAAGGTACAAAAGAGTAAAGTGTCAGCTCAAGGCAGGAAGAACTACCTTTTTCCCTTGAACCTGGGGGAAAGTCAGCCTTTTTGTTCATTCTTCATTCTTCAACTGTTGGATGAGGACCCCTCACATTAGAGAGGGCTAGCTGCCTTACTCAGCCTACTGATTCTACTGTTAAACTCATCCAAAAAACACCTTCATAGACACCCATAACAATGCTGGACAAATATCTGGGCACTCATAGATCAGACAAGTTAACATACAAAATTAACCATCACAGAGGCCAAGCACCATAATTCTTGTAAAAGGCTGAGCAATGCGTGCTGCATATGTATTACTGTTTTATTGACAGTGATGATAATCCGAGCTCTGACACAAAGATCTCCAAATATTTAATGGTTAATTTAGGGTTTAAGAGTGAGATATCATACAAAGATATTAGATTCATAAAATTAGAATAATGAGATTTTAAAAATGAGTATAAAATCATCTTGTTGAATATGAAAAGGAAGCATAGAGGAATAATCAAAGGAACATCAACAGTGTTGTAAAAGAATGTAGAATGAGAAGAGTGTTTATATTTGGAAATTAGCTATCATTGTGATCTTTGAAAGTTCAATTTTAACTGACTTGGAGTGATTTTGAAGTGCTTCCAAGATCAAGAGGCAGTCAGATATCAAGGTATATTCCCATTAATCACCTTATTAGTGGAGTAGTTTATGACAGATATTGTATTAGTTTCCATGTTTTGGGTGGCTCACACAACAGACAATTATTGTCTATAATTCTGGAAGCCAGAAGGATGAGATCAAGATGTCAGCAAGGTGGGTGGTTTCTAAGAGCCAGGAGGGAGAAGCTGTTCCATGCTTATTCCCTGGCTTCTTTTGGTGGATTGCTGGCATTGTTTGGTGTTCCTTATAGCTGGAGTGTTTCTATGACTTCACATTATTTTCCCTCAGTGCATGTTGTTTTTCCCTTAATATAACATTGTTTTTGTAAGGACACCAGTCATAGTGAATTAGGGGCCCACCCTTCTTCAGTATAACTTCACCTTATCTAGTTACATCTGCAACCACCTTATTTCTAAGAAGGTCACATTTTGAGGTACTAGGGGTTAATACTTTAATGTGAATATGAGAGAACACAGTTCAGCTCAAAGCAGAATAATGCCTGGCTTCCAATATTTGAAACGTTCCTTAGAAGTTAGCTGATTTGTGTTTGTGTGTGTGTGTGTTAGTACAAAAGGTGCAAACGGGAAAAGAAAGCAAGGAAGGAGGGAGAATTTCAGCCAAGCAAATTTTCCTGGTGCAGAAGGAAATATTTTTGCAATCATTACAGAAATCCAATGATGTACTATGCTTTCTCAAAAAAATTCTAGACTATCTACAAGAGTGGTTCTCAAGGGGAACCACTTCCACCCTCCCATGAGACTTTTGATAATATCTGGAAATATTTCGCATTCAGGAATGCTGCTAATCATCCTACAAAATAGTGAATAATGGCCCCACATGACAAAAATGATTTGGGCCACAATCTTAATAATGCTACTGCTGAAAAACTCTGCTCTACAAGAGCATTTGGAAAGGAACCTTGCAGAAGACATTATTACATCGGGAAGGAATTTAAGGTAAAAAAACTTCTAGTACCATTCTTTGATGTTGATATTTATTTAAAGTCACTAAATTTCAAATTATTCATTTCCTTTACACTATGACATTGTGGTTATAACAATTAATGCTATCAGCAATTATTATCTCTAACTCATCTATTTAACCATCACCTTAATCATCTTGATGACTAATTCCTGTCTCTTTTTGAACTTATCATCTATTCATATACCTAATGGTTGAGTATACTATATATACTGTCATTTTCTAGGTCCTAGAGATACAAATGAAAATAAAGCATATATAAGCCTATTAATAAAGTTTACATTCTAGTGGAGGATGGTAACAATAAATGAAAGAATGAGTGATATACAGTATATAGCAACTCATGGGTGATAAGGGCTAAAGAGAAAAATAAATCTGAAAAGAGAGGTAGAAGTACTAAGGATGGGGATGAGATGCAATGTTTTAAATAAAATGGAGAAGGATGGCATCATTAATAAGAGGACATATGAACAGAGATCTAAAAAGAAAGTGAAGGAGCCCTGGCCTGGTGGCTCAGTTGTTTGGAACATTGTTCCATACACCAAAAGGTTGCAGTTTCGATTCCTGGTCAGGGCACATATCCAGGTTGCAGATTCCCGGTTGGGGCACATATGGAAAGCAACCAATTGATGTTTCTCTCTCAGGTGAGGATTAAAAGAAGAAGGAAGTGAGGGAGTGAGTTGTGTCTAAGGGAAAAGTAATTTGCTTATTGTCACAAATTCTTAATGAAAGATGAGTCTGTGACATATCCTGATTATTTAACATATATACACATAGGCCATATCCCCTGGAAGATACACTCCCTAATGCTATGAAGATTCTGGTAAGGATTTAATAATATTGTCTATTGTTCTCCATTCCAAATGTTTATAAATTGGTTTCAGGTTTCAGAATTCCAATAAGAACAGTCTTTCTGAGTTTCAAGAACACATTTCTGGTTCACAATGAAAATTATTTCATTCATTACTGAGTTATGCTACTAAATCATTACAGACTCTCTAGTACTACTTTATAAGCCTCTTGCAGGCAGACCTAAGTCTTTTATAACTCAAAGGTTTATGTGCCTCCAAACCTGTAATTCATGAAGAAGGAAATTGTAGTCCTAATGACATATTTTTCTTTTAACTTTTTTATTATGAAAAGTTATATGCATACATAAGAGCAGAGAGGGTTATGTGATAAACCCAGTACCTATTTTCAATAGTTGTTAAAAGTTTTTGGGGAGATTTTCAAGTAATTTGTAAGAATGGGACCCATGCAACTAGACATAACTATCACCTATTTCTGTACTTTTTAGAAGTGAAAATTAATAAACATAAGTAAAGCATTCATTTAGTGATAGAAGGCTTAAACAAATTCTGGAAACCTGCATTTGGATATTTTTCTCCCCAATAAAGCCCAAATATTTCTGCAATGGGCTATGGTGTCACTTAATGAGAATTGACTAATCTATAATTATTACATAGACAATCAGCTCTTAACCATTATCTAAAGAAGAGTGTGGGTCTGACTCCCTCAATTTCGTACCTTGATAGGCAGACTTCCTTTTGTAACATTTCTCCACTCAAAGCTTCCATGAGCATATGTTGTGTCTTGGTTTTATTTATGTATAAATTATTCAGAGTGGGAGGTGAGGGAGAAAAAAGTGACAGCATGATGTCTTCAAGTGCCCCGTGCTCCCTGAGGAAGTTTTGTTTCCTACTAAGAACTTATATTTTGTCACTCCCTATAGAATTTCAGAGTATTGTTCTCTCTAAGCATTTATAGCAGCCTGACCTCTCCCTTGCAGATCCTAGGCTCAGACATTTCAGAAGGGAACTGTGCAACAGAAGGAATATATGCTTCACAAGTAAAACTGATGTAGTCACTGTGCAACTTGCATCTGGACAAACAGAGTGTTAAGGAAAATATGAGCTATTCTTATTATTATTCAATAATTGAAAAAAGATGAGAAATGTAAAGAAGGTAGACATAATTCCAAAATAAAATCTTTTTAAAACCAAGATATAAGAATGTGTGGTGTGAATTTTTGTGTTTATATTTGGAACTCAATTCAGGAATTAAATTTTCAGACTTTCCACCATAAGCGTCAATAACTTATGTAATTATGGACTCAACTATTAGTAATAAATGGTTTTAATTATATCTTGCCCACTTTATGGAGGCACTGACCTTTGCTAGAGTCAGGAGACTTTAAACAGTTTGCCGCCAGCCCTCCATCAGACTCAGTATTATGGACAACTACACGCAATTTAATGTATCCTCTATCTAAAGTCCATTCTCTACTCCACTGACACAGTATTCAATTTCTTAGTAATGCATAGAAACCACTTTATTCAGCATGGTTGATAGTTGCTATTTTATGTTTGGAAATGTATTATATGTCAAGAAGAGTGTGAATAACAAATATCTATATTCTGGCCAGCTGTATTCAGCTGCTTTGATGTCTGAGCAAATGTCATGAGCCTTGGATTGATTTTTTAAAAACAAAAGTAAATCAAAATTTACACCTCTGTTGCTGTAAAATGAAGCCCTCTGTACTATTGGCATCTCCAGTGTTTTCTTTCTAACTAGACTTTCTATTGCAAGATATTGTCAGGTAGCAAATAACCTCAGTGGGCATTCAAATAATATATTGACATTTGTCCTGATTTAGAAGCAAGAACACATCTACATCAGTTTGTAAAAAAGGGGTGGGCTTGGATGGGAGTAAAAGAGAGAAAACTGTACTTGAACAACAATTAAAATAAAATAAAAATTAGAAAAAGGGTGTAGGATAGTTCAATAGTAAATGGGAAAAAATCTAGGTGATATGCTGAACAGGAATATAGTATACTAGTAATGAAAGGGCATATTCAGTTATTCAATGGAAAATACACAGCATTTTGGAGATGGAACTTTGGAGGTGTTCTGGTCCAAGCATTCTATGTTACCAAGACAATCACAGTCCAGAGGTATTATTGAATGACTTGCCAAGGTGGAGCTGGGTATCTCAACATGACTGCAGATACTGTTGTTTTTACTATATTATTTTTCTTTCTAATGATTTTTTTCTGTGCTAGATGGCGAGAAAATTAGTAACTTACACCTAGAAAAGTCTCCAATCTGAGAAAATTTTATTCCTAATTAAGAAAGTTCTACTTAACCAAATTTAGAAAAACAGCTTTGTTCTTGTGCACTCTCTCTCTCTCTCCCTCTCTGTGTTCTGTGACATCATTATTGAAACTCACATTCCATACAATTCATGCATTTTAAGTGAACAATTCAATGTTTTTAGTATATTCACTAATGGTATGCTACCATCACCAAAATCAATTTTAAAACATTTTTATTTGTATACATGTTAACAATTATTCTTCATTCCCCTCCTTCCCTGCAGTCCAGGTTGATAACTAATTTTTTTCTATCTCTAAATAATGGACTATTCTGGACATACTATATATGGAATTTTATAATATGCAATCTTTTGTGAGTAGCTTCTTTCACTTAGTATAATGTTTTCAAGGTTTATCTATTTTGTAGTATGGCTTAGTATTTCATTCCTTTAATTGCTGAATAATATTTCATTGTATAGCTAGGTTACATCTTATTAGTCCTCTATCAGTTGCTGGGCATTTGGGGTTTCCCCTCTTTTAGCTACTATGAATAATACTTATACAAAAATTCATATACAGTTTTTGTGTGAACATAGATTTTTGTTACTTTTAAGTCTATACCTAGAAGAGGAACTGCTATTTCTGACTCCACATTTAGCATTATGAAGAACTGCTAGACTTCTCTAAAGTTGCTGGGCCACTTTACATTGCCACCAGCCTTGTATGAGGGTTTCAATTTTTCTACATCCTCACCAACACCTGTCCTTATTGGTCCATTTGATTATAGCCAGTTTAGTTGTTGGAGGAGGTCCAATGTGTCATATATTGAGAGGTTGACCCAAAGCTGACCAGGGCAATCAGAGACACCCAACCCACTCCCTTGTCCTTGAAATGTGCCATATCCATCTATCATTCCCATACTAATCATTGTCAAAGACCCAGACTTGAGAGAGTAATGTGATGCTGAAACAATTTGGACAGTGCACAGGACTGAAACTGATTAAGGCTTCTGTGTAAACCTTTATGATTCTGATGGGTGGTTGTGGAGATCTCATCTTGGGGCCACCCAAGACAAACCTCGTAAGTTCCCTTGCTCATTAAACATGACACCTACCAATCTGGAGTAGACTGATTCTTTCTTTGGTCTTCCCTTGACCTTCATATATGGAGGCCAATTTAAAAATTAATGGTAGTGAATAGGAAGTTACATCTTTGCGTGATTTAGATTTGCATTTTCCTAATTACTAATGATATTGAGCATTTCTCCATGAATTTATTGATCCCCTGTATAATTTTTTTCTGGAGAAATGTCTATTAAGATTACCCACTCTTTAAATGGAATTTTAAAATTATTATTAGTTGAAAGTTATATATTCAAGATACAAGTCCCTTATTAGAAATGTAATTTGCAAATATTGCCTTACATTCTGTAGGTTGTCTTTTTACTTTCTAGATGGTATTTTTAGAACCAAAAAAGTTTTAATTTTTAAAGATGTTAATGAAATTAATTTATCTCTACATTTTTACTTGTGCTTTAGGTGTCATTTTCAAGATTTATTAAATCTTCTAACCCAAGGTCATGATGATTTACTCCTATACGTTCTTATAACTATTTATAATTTTAACTCTCACATTCTGTACTATTTTGAGTAAATTTTTGTGTATTCTTTGAGAAAGGGGTATGGATTCATTGTTTTGCATAAGAACATACAGTTACCCAAACATCATTTATTGAAAAGGCTATTCATTTCCTAATGGTTTTCATTTTGGTACCCTTGTACAAAAATCAATTGAGCATCAATGTAATGTAATGTAATGGTTTACTTACAATTGAGTGTTAATTGACTATCAATGTAATGTTTTACTTCTGGACTCTCAGTTCTAGTCCATTAATAAATATGTATCTATCCTTATGCTACAGATAGTATTACTTTTCTTTTTCTAGTCTGGAAGCTTTATTTAATTTTCTTGTCTAATTTCCCAGGCTAGAAACTCCAGGACAGTGTTAAATAACAGTGGTAAGGGCAAACATCCTTGGCTTGATTCTGATTGTATGTAGTATTTAATATTTTACCATTAAGTATGATGGTAGCTGTGGGCTGATTATAGATGCTCTTTATTCATTTTAGAAAGGTGTATTTTTTTAAAGGACATTGGATTTTGTCAAATGCTTTGCCTGAGTTTATGAGATTGCCCTTTGTTTTTTGTCTGTTTATTCTATTGATAAGGAGTATGGGGTAAATTGATTTTCACATGCTATACCAACCTTGTATTTCTGATATAAATTCCACTTGGCCATGATTCCTGAATTTAAACACTTTCCCCTTTTCTCTCTTATTCTAATTAAATGTTTATCAAATATATTGATGTAAAAAAAACTTTTCTTTGATTTTCATTATTGTTTTCTATTCTTTATTCAATTAATTTCTACCCTAGTCTTTATTATTTCCTTCCTTCTGTTTGGTTTAGTAAACTTTTTTTTTCAGGGTCAAGATTACATTGTTAATTTGAGATCTTTGATCTTTTAAAATATAGGTGTTTATAATGATAAAGTTCCTATAGTGCTACTTCATTTTAGAAGTTTTGATATGTTACGTGTTCATTTTCATTTATCTTAAAGTACTTTCTAATTTCCCTTGTGATTTCTTCTTTGACTTACTGGTTATTTAAGAACATGTTGTTTGATTGCCACTATTGATTTCTAATTCCATTCTGTTGTGGTCAAGAGACCATACAAAATCTTTTTAAATTATTGAGGTTTTGGTCTGTATTTTTTTCTCTTGCTCACTATTATAGTTTACTTGAGGGGTTCTGCTCATCTTCATTTTTATTTCAAGACCCAAGTTGGTAGAGTTGCTTTTATCAAGGACATTGGATATTCTGTAAAAAATAGAGAGACATGGCAATCTATGGCATTAAAAGCTTCTGCCAAATTTTTGTATGTGGTCTACTGGCCAAAGTAAGTCACGGGGCCAAGCCTTATGACAATGGGGCAAAGAAACATAACCATCCCCCTGATGAATTAGTAATTTAAAAAAATATAGACTGCCATATAGATATCATTAAAGTAGATATGTGAGAATCTTTCTAATTCAAGCACTTTACATATTTTTAGATGTGTGTTTTGTTTTTTGAAGTCTCTGTTCTTGTCTTTTGCCTAATTTTTATTGTTACTGGTCTTTTTCCTATTGGCTTATAGTTCTTTTGATAGTTTGAATGTGAAGCCTATATTGTTTAAATAAATGCATATATTTAAGGTATTATCTGAGTCTTTGTGGCTTGATTTTATATTGTACTAAAACAGATTTTTTCATTTTGATGAAGTGTAATATATCAATCTTTTTTTAATCTTTAATGCTTTTATGTCTTCTTTAAGAAAATATTATCTACCTCAAAGGCATATACGTCTGATTATGTTTTCTTTTTGAGGCTTTATACATTTAGTTTTTATAGTTAAGTCAATAACTTACTTTAAATGGTTTTTTGCACTGATATCAGATAAGGGTCAAGATCCATTTATTAACATACATTTAACCAGTTTTTCTTGATGCAGACCCTGACTCACAGGGTACGCAGCATTGTGGATGAGACACAACAAATTCACATGGATTACCCAGTCCTGTGGAGGAAAAGGGATGGCACAGCCACTCTCTCAAGAAGAGAGTGTGCTGACCCTTGCCTTGACAAACTTTTATTGCTTTTTTGGGCACATTACATGGAGGACAGTCCTCATTTACTATGCACAGGTTCGCTTTATGTGGTTACCTTTTACAGAAAACAAAGGAGAGGATGCTGCTAATCACATCACAGAAGGATATTTGCAAATGCAAAGGGAAATGTGGCTGAACTGTTTACAATCATCCTTGGAAGGCCTAGCATAGATTTTAGGAGGTTACTTTAAATATATGTAGTAAACATTTGCTGCCCTAATTCAGGGTGAGGGAGCCTTTAACAAAAGCAAGGCTTAAAGTGGCCTAGGTACAATGCAGGCCTGATTCCCCATGGCGGAACCAGTCCGCGGGCGTGGGTCCTGTGCACTGGACCTCACTTTCCACTGGCATTTCTGAGTGGGAGATGGGCCCATGCCATGCAGAATATCTCCTATATTTTCTAAGGAAACACTTTTATTCTGTTGAATATTTTTGGTGTCTTAACTGAAAATCAATTAAATTTGTTTTCATTCATGCTCTGTTCTGTGTCTATTCTGTTCCATTAATCTATATCTCTATCCATGCAAAAATACTAGACATGCTATTTTAAATACTGTAACTATATAGTAAGTCTTAATGTCAATCGTATTTGTGAGACTTGCAGCTTTTTCTTTATGTAAAGAAATAAAAGATAATATTGGAATTATCTAAATAAATATTGGAATGATATTTATTTAGGGCAATATAAATCCTTTGCTTTTCTTCATATGTTATAATAAAATTGTTTTTTTTTTTTTTTTTTTAGAAATCTAGTCACTATTTTGATTGGATTACTTTGACTCTATAGATCTATTTGGGGATAGCTGGAATTTATTTTTTAAAGATTTTATTTATTTATTTTTAGAGAGGGGGGAAGAGAAAGAGAAACATCAATGTGTGGTTGCCTCTTGCTCACCCCCTGCTGGGGACCGGGCCCACAACCCAGGCATGTGCCCTGACTGGGAATTGAACTAGCGACCCTTTGGTTCACAGGCCAGCACTCAATCCACTCAGCCACACCAGCCAGGGCTGAAATTTATTAATATTGATTCTTCAATCCATGAATATAGTGTATTTCTTCATTTATTTAAATTTTCTGTTTCTTCATTTGTCAATGGTGATGTTTTACCCTTTTTAGATAACTTGCCACATTTAATGGCATGAAATTAACCAGAATATTCTAATATTATCTCTTTATCTGTAGGATCTGTCATCCTTTTCCCACTTGGATTTACTGTTATTGTTGTTAATCATTTCTCTCTTCTTTATTTCTTCATCAATCTTGCTAAGAATGTCCCATTTAAATCTTTTTCACTGAATCAGCATTCAGATTTGCTAATAGTTTCTTTTATTTTTACTTGGGCCTCTGAATTTTTTGCCTCACCAGGAGAGAAGCCGGGTTAGGGATCTAAACTTCAGAGTAAACTCCTTGTCTTGGTCTCAGAGTAGTATTCTTTAATGCCTTTGATACCATTAGAAAGATTCTGACACATCTACTTTAGCAATATCTACATGGCAGATTATACTGTTGTTATATCAAACAAACGTGTAACAACAACAACAAACCTTTGCTGTTAATTTGGGGTTGTTATTATAGCATGAAGTAACCTATCCTGACTGGTCAGAATTAGTTAATACCTGCAATTTCTGGGGTTTACAGAGAAATGAGATGATGGGTCTCCTCACTAACTCTGTGCTATATTTTATTTATTAGGTCTGAGGTATTTGATCCCTGACACCCCACTGTCTCCTAAAATGTTCTGTAGAGTTGCTGGCTCTCATCCTTTAACTCACTGAGGCTTAAATCAAAACCAGGAGCCTAGTTGGAGGATGTAATAAGCATTGAAACTTTTTAGACCTTATCCATCTGCTGAAGTGAGCAATTGGGTTTGGAAAGCATGTTGCTTCTCTGGGATAATTTAGCTCTGGGTTTAAACAACACCTAGACAGTTAATCTGAAAGAAATATCTTTATGGAAAAGTTCTGAATAAGTGAAAAAAGCACAGTGTGATATGATACCCCCCCTCATGAATACCACTGTAATTTTCAGAAAAACCTGTAGTAAGAGAGGAAATGTAAAATTAACAATTTTTCAAGATAAGCAGCTTCATTTATAAATGGCAAAGCACATATTTACTCTAAAGACAGGTTCACCAATCTCTCTTTAATGATCCAAATATTCTCAAATATATGTTATGTTAAAATAAGAATTCAGAATATAAATTTCCCATTAACATTTTCAGAAGCAATAACTACCCTCCTTTTTTAAATACAAAAGAGTATGCAGATAAACAGTTTATGAAAAAAATCAATTTTTGCTATTTTGAATTCAATAAAGAAAAATATATTTATTTAAAAAATGTTACTCCTTACAAACATGACTATCTGTATGATCTTTTACTGTTGGTCAGCATAAACTATAAATCTGGACACTGTCCAGCCATTCAATCTTTAGTATTTCTTTTACATTTATCATCATTTGATTTTTATCATAGTATAATTAGTATTGTCATTGCCTTATCATAGTATTATTTTATCATATTTTTTCAAAATTGTCTTCATCTTTGCTTCTAAAATATCTATTAATGTTAAAGATATGATAAATATTAGCATATTTACTGTTTATATAAAGAAAGATTATTATATCCTTTTAATGTTAATTTTATTCTCTCATTTCCTTTCATAGAACCTGAAAGAACAATGTGTAAACTAGGGACAATATACCTCCTTTTTTTTTTTTTTTGCTTACAGTTTAAAAATCATAAGATTTGCAAGCATTTTTTACTCATCTTGATGCTATTTGAATTATAATTCTCACAATCTGATGTACTCATTTCTAAGTTATCAATGTCCTAGTATTTTATGCTTTGGTTTATTTTTAATCAACAAGGCATTTTATAAAAAATCATATAAATCAATCAATGTGGTTATATATTCTTCAAGTACTCCAGGACTGAGACCAACTGCTGAAATTTAATCTGAAAAAGGATTGTTTTGTGTAAAGGTTATGAACAACAGAAAAGAGAATATGCTATGTTTTCATGTAAACCATTGTTTCCCCCTGAAAACACTACAATAGGAGGGGAAGTTCACAGAACATAAAGCAAATAATGAAAGGAAATACGGAATGTTCTCATATCCTCACTGTAATGCTAGCGAGTGAAACAGGAAACATGATGGCATATGATTACTTGACTATATGTACTTTTGTGTGTTGAAATGTGACATCACTAGCCAACAGGGATTCCCTTTGCCACTGAGGGCAAATCTGTTTCTAAACATTTTTAGTCTTCTTAAATTTAAAAAATATTTCTGCAAAGTGCTCTTCAAAGTAAATTGCCTTTGGAGAGGATGAAAATGCATTATTTCTTTTTCTATTGTTAAATCAGTGGCATTGGTTTTAGATACTTTGGGTGCAATAGAAGCTTCTATAATCATTCTTCCAGATAAAAAGCAATTATTGAATAATTACTAATAAAATTATAAATGATTTAATTTTTATTTAAATACAAAATATACATTTAGCTAACCTGATTATTTTTACTGATTCAGATTAACATAATGGATCCAATCAATGTGTTCTAATTGCCTATTCCATGGCAGGAAAACTGGGGAAATAATTCAAATTGTTTGGGATGTGATCTTCGCAGTAACAAAGCATGGGCAATGACGGATACCTCAATTTTAATCTGAAGACACACTGAGGAATGCCTCCCTCCAGTAAACACCAGATCTTTGAATTCCTTAAATATAGGTCTTAGGACATGCATTTAGACACATCAAGAGGAGCACAGGGACATTTCCATAGCTTTTAATATTATTCACATGATCACGCCCTTGTCTTACAATCAAATATTATGAATTTGGGTATTTCTTGAAGCTAGAGCAAGTGGTTTGAAGAAGAATAATAAAATAGTTCTTGAAATAGTAGGCAGTACAAGGGCCAGACACTTCTAAAGGTAGTACCTAACAAAGTTACAGGGACAGGTCGTCAAAGAACATGTATTGTCAAAGCCATAGAGGGGAAGGATTGAGGGTAGGAGGTGGAGGTGGGCAGGGTGGGGAAAAGTGGTGGTGGGAAAAATGAGACAACTGTATTTGAACAACAATAAAAAAGACCATGTAAAACCTAATAAACATCTTGAAGAAGGAGGAAAAGAAAAAAGAAAGTTACATCATCCCTTTGGAAATGAAGAACAGTTAATGTATGAGTCAGAGATGCTGTACGCAGGAAAGCTTTCACAATTTTCTTTCCTTTTTCTATGCTCTGACTATTTAATAAATATAATTTTGAAAATACCAGGATGCCTTTCATTCTTGAGGGATTATTTGGTTCAATTCTAGATAAATTTTAAAGGGGCCTAGACATTTTACAATGAGAGCAGGGTACATAGTGATAGCAGGGATACCTTTGGCTCAAGCCACAGAGTAAATAACTAAAAGAGACAGTACATTATTTACTGAGTTCAATTTTCAAGAAAAGGAAAAAACGGTTCTCACTGAGGATAGCTATCACATTGTATAGCATGGAGATGACTTTAAGTTCCCAAGAAAGACACAAAATGGTTTTTTTTTTTTTCAGCCCTAGATGAAGTTGTCAATTTGCATGATTTGTCTTCAGGATCATGTCTTTGTTTTGTCTCCTGGCTTCTCAGAGCACTCCCATTGTGGTAGTTTCTTTCGGATCTGCCATTCTTGACAATGTCTCCTATTTTTGTTCACCTACTTCTTTTACTTCAGGAAAAATGTGTCAGTCCCATTTGCCATTTCCTCTCTGCTAGGAGACTGTTACCTCATCCAGATAAGCTTTGCATTTCAAGAGAAACATTTTATGTGTTTGTACAGACTGGGCAACATGTCAGGGCAGGATGGAAAACTTTTTGATCAGAGTGAGACAGTCCACTGAAGAGTCTAGCCCAGTGTTAAGATCACTGTTATTTTCCTGATTAGTTTTGCTTGTGTGAGGTCTGTCGGAAGTGTAAGTGGTATGCAGAATTCCTTCTGCCCATTCCAAGACATCTTGTAACCTTTATGCATTCTAATCATCCACGTTCAGATTTAACTTTTAAGAGGAATTGAGTATAACCCACTTAAATTGAAAGTCTTTTTCAGAATATGAATAAAATTCTCACTTTCTACAAATATGCTATAATCCTAAATCTCTGGAGTATTCCATGTGCCAGTTCCCAAAACTGACCAAATATCTACGTGCACAAGTTGATTTTTATCATTTGAAATGAGCTAAGCAGGAGCTGGAGTTTTGGGTAAAGCCACCAAATCTTATCAATTCAACCCTATTTGTTTGAGAATGTTCAGTAGTTAAATTAAGTTTGTATGATTCTAAAATTAAATTTATAGAATAAATTAAATTAAATTCTAAAATAAAATTTAATTAAATATATATATATACACACACTAATGTATTAGGGAGTTTCTTGGTAACTGACATTATGTTTGTTCTTTTAAACAAGGTACATGAATACTTGAGATTCTCAAAATCTACCTCGGACTCACAGTTTAGTGTACAATGATGCAGAATGACACTAAATTGTAAGCCTTATAAATGACAGGAAAGGTATGTGCTTAGCCCATAGTTCAGGGATTAATACACTGTAGATATTTACCAAATACCTGTGGAATAAAAGAATGAGGGTGAGAGTGATATGCCTACAAGGTCTGATATCTCTATTTCTGCAGTTGATTCTGTTAACTTCTCTGGAGAGATAAACCTACATTTGCTTTTTCATCATTGTTCCAAGTGCATCTTTGATATCATGCTTCTGCCAGGAATGCCATGTATAGATCTTCAGTACAAAATAACTTCTCCCCTAAATTGGAACTAGCAGACAAGTTCTATACTTTATTTGGGATTGAACATCCCTTGAGACAACGAGATCAGGATACTGATAATTTGTCTTAAGTATAAGTATCCCTGGTGAAACCAAGTTTGAAACACATATGCCTTGATTCTCAGGGCAAATACTTTAACTAGAGGCAGTGCTCTGAGTCAAGTTATCTTACTAGTTATTGCTGAAGTAATCCCTGAGGAAAACAAGATCCAGATTATATCACATGGTGTAAAGGATGATGTCAACACTTTGAATTAAACCTGTAGATATTTAGCAAATACTTGTGGAATAAAAGAATGAGGGTGAGAGTGATATGCCTACAAGGTCTGATATCTCTATTTCTGCAGTTGATTCTGTTAACTTCTCTGTAGACATAAACCCACATTTGCTTCTTCATTATTGTTCTTCATCATTGTTTGCTTCTTTATATATTGGGTATATATGGTATAGCCAATATATATGGGTATGATCTACCATAGAAAAAGTTTTCTTTAAACGTACACATAAATTTACATTTTCTTAGCCATACAGGTGAAAATAAATAGAAAACACCACTCTAGTTTTAGGCTAATAGAATTTCAGGATATGGACCGGGCTCTAGTTGGTATTAATTCTGTTTTCTTTTCATATATGTGTGTAAAGTAATGGGCAGTGGAGTTCTTTTTTATTATTTATGTTAGTTTCTTTGAAGAAAAAGTGACATGTGGAAGTAAAAGATTATTATTTCTTAATGCCAAGGAAACACTTTTAATGTAAAATTATGGAGAAATAAATTTCAGTGTAATTCAAAAACAACCTTATTAATTTTAAAAATAAGGTAGCATTTATTTATGTAAAAACCATAATGCAATTTTTAGTGTTCTTGCATATTTTATCTAGGAAGTAGTAGGATGGTAGATGTTTCTCTTGGCTTAAATGTAGTACCTAAATGACTTCAGTGCCAACAATAATTCTCAGAAATGTGAGCATTAGTCATTGCATTTAAAAATTCATATACAGTAAAATTTGTTTAACAGAGACATGTGTTTTAAGAGTTATCAAGTTAAGTATTCAAATGACAACCTGTATTCACTAATAATACATACAATAAGGGGTTAATATCCAAAATTCATAAAGAACGTATAAAACTCAAAACCAACAAAACAAACTATCTACTTAAGAAATGGGCAAAGGACCTGAATAGATACTTATCCAAAGAAGGCATACAGATAGTCAATAGATATATGAAAGGATGCTCAACATCACTAATCATCACAGAAATGCAAATTAAAACTGCAATGAGATGTCATCTCATACCTGTCAGAATAGCTATCATCAATAAGTCAACAAATAAGTGTTGACAAGGATGTGGAGAAATAGGAACTCTAGAGCACTGTTGCTGGGAATGCAGATTGGTGAGGCCACTATGAAGAACAGTATGGGGTTACGTCAACAAATTAAAAATGGAACTGCCCTAAGACCCAGCAATTCCACTTCAGGGATTACATCTGAAGAAACCCGAAACATTTATTTGAAAGAATTTGCACCCCTATGTTCATTTCAGTGTTATTTACAACAACCAAGATTTGGAAGCAGCCCAAGTGCACATTAGTAGACGAGTGGATAAAAAAGCTGTGGCACATATATATAATGGAGTACTATTTGGCCATAAGAAAGATGAAAATCTTACCTTTTGCGACACCATGGATGAACCTGGAGAGTATGATGCTAAGTGAAGTAAGACCATAGAATAAAGACAAGTGCAATATGATTTCACTTATGTGGAATCTAATTAACAAAATAAACTAACAAAATAGAAACAGACTCACAGATGTGAGAACAGACTGACAGCTGTGCGGAAAGGAGTGGGTATTGGGATTAGGTGAAAAAGATAAAGAGATTAAGCAAAAAAAAAAAATATCCTAATAGATAGTAATTACCTGAGAGAAAAGGGGATGGGGGCAGGTAGGAGAGGATAAAGGGGGGATAAATGGTGATAGAAGAAGACTTGATTGGGGTGGTGAACACACAATGCAATGTATAGATGATGTATTGCAGAACTGTACCCCTGAAGTTTATATAATTTTACTAACTCATATGATACTAATAAATTCAATTTTTAAAAAAGAAATCTCAAATGAAATTTTACTCTTTCTTTTATTCTTTCTCTTTATTTTTTTTCCTTTTCATCCACCTAAAAGTTGCTTCAAGCAATAACTTATCTCTTTTAATATGATTTTAAATCATTTTTATTTTTCAATTACATTGGACATACATTATAATATTAGTTTAATTTTTGCTTATAAAAATATCCCTACTTGACCATCTGTTCTGCTTAATAAACTAGATTTTCTAGTTTTCTGTTTCTGCTTAAATTTAAGACCCAAATTACAATTAAGGCCAAATAATAAATGTCCTTCATTTACCAAGACTGAAAGAGAATGTGATGGGAGTTGGTAATAAATTTTCATCCCTAACAATGTATGAATATCACAGTTTTGTCGAAGAAATACTGCATTTTCCCCAGCAATAGCCATACATATTTGGAAAAATCGATTGATGGCTATCTGATAATTGCCTCTCTTTTTTTGGTTACAATTCACTAGATAATGATGATTTAACTTGTAATTTTATTACTCAATATGAGCACCCATGAACCAGGAATTCTATGATCTGAACTCCTGAGAGGGATGTTAGGAGCTTAAATCTTCTCTGTCATAGTAAGAAAGAATATTTATCATTGTTCTCAAAACAATCTCAGAATGATGAATATCAACCTGTAGGGTAGACTGCAAAAATCCCTCTGTGCACAGAGCCTGAGTAGGCCAGTTATGCTGCAGCCTAATCTCAACTCACCACAAAACTAGTAGTGATGTTTTCATGGGCATTTTGATGTCAAGGTATTAGGAGAGACAAAGCCATAGAGTTGAATTTAGGTCAATCCCTTGAAAGTGCCTCTGTCACAATTTGGAGAGGTCACATTTACACACCAAATTTAAAATAAAGGATACAATCAAGAATCAGAAAAGAACAAAGTTGTGGAAGAAATATAGTGAAGATACATAAGCAAGAGTTTAAGAAATCACTGTGAATTGCTTACTGGACAGGGAGCAAATGGAACAAG
Organism: Anoura caudifer; assembly: GCA_004027475.1. NCBI lineage: Eukaryota > Metazoa > Chordata > Mammalia > Chiroptera > Phyllostomidae > Anoura > Anoura caudifer. Next base: position 192,980 of record PVKU01001003.1, on the reverse strand, counting down.
AGCTGTTCCTCAATTTGTTGTAAACATATTGAATATAGCATGTGGGTTTGCTATAAATTGATATTTCTCAACCTTGGTTGCATACAGCAATAACTATAAAAATGTCTTAGAGTTTCAAACTTGATCTGGAATACAATCTCGCTATTGGGATTTGTGAAATACCTCAGGTGATTCCAATACTCAAACTAGTTTGAGAACAACTTGTTGAAGCATATAGGGTTGAAGGTTAGCCATAGAAATAACATTAGTAGTATTAACAGTAGATGGAAATCAATGTTTCAGTGTGGCCACCTCTAAGAAGTCCTCCAAGAGCCACAAGTTCAGCTGAGGGCCTTGGTTTATTTCACTCACTTTCTGCATAACTCCCTTTTAACAAGAAGCCCACATACACACACACACACACACACACACACACACACACACACACACCAGTAGTAATGAAAAAGATAAAACTTTTAGCCAATGAGATTCTCCAGCCAGTTGGCATGTTTAATGGTGTTACATGGGAAGTATTGTGGCTTCATGATTTGTCCTGATGGAGAACCTGTTTTCAGCAGAGTGCCCCTGAAAGAAGATGCTCTTTCTGGCTGTAATGTCTGCCTTACTATTTTAGGGTTAGTGGATTGTAATTCATATGGCATTGGGTTCCAGATATAATTATAGAATTCCCACTTGAATTTGAAATGCCAATAAATAATGAATAATTTTTTTAGTGTGGGTCTCTTTTAATACTTGATGCAGACTTTTACTAAAATATTATTTACTAGAACTTCAAATTCATATGAGCACCAATGTTTGTTTGTCTTTGTTTTTCTAAGTTCAGTGTCCCAATGTGGGAAGAATCCACTGCCCCCTGAGTAAGAAACATTCAGAGCTGAAGCTGAGAGATGAATATACAGTCACAGAAAACAAAACCTTATTCCTGGGGCCTTAACATATAGATGATAGGTATTTTTTTGGAGCATGTTCAATTAATCTATTCTCAGCACAACTGCCAACACCACAATTCAGTATTAAAATGATTTTTGAGTATGTTCACAAGCCAATTAGGGATTGCTAACATTTGTTATAAGACACTGGACATAAAAGATGAACCATTCAGAGCCAATCTTGTGTAAGACAAAGACTAGCATGAAGCCCATGGGCAAGAACCTGTACAACTCAATCAACCAGAAAAGGAAAAAGCAGACAGAAAAGAATAGGCAAAACTAATACATGGCAATAAAAGTCAGAATAGCTGTAGTGTCCATGGTAGCAAACTGTTTGGTAAATGGATGAGACATTTCTGGAGTAAGAAAGTTTTTCTTTATCTTGATTGGGGTATGGGTTACAAGGATGTATGGATTCATCAAGGCATTAAAATATTCATTTAAGATCTATTTCAAAACACATACATTATGCTTTAATTATGAAACAAATTAATTTAACAGTTTGGAGGACTCAGAGAAAAACTGATAAATAGATTATATTTAAAAGTGGAGAACATGTCTAGTGAAATGCCAACAGGTCTGTCCTACTCACCAAGACATAGATAGCTTTCACAAAGACATAAAGGGCATTTTCATCAAATTTCAAGGTGAAGTTAAGCTGAGAGTAATGACATGTAGGTTAATAACTTGATACAAATATATCTTAAAAATGAAGAAATGAATACTACCACATGATATCTGCTTGAAATAAATTAAAGGTCAAAGTTTACAAACTTGGGGGGAGTGCTATTTCATAAATATAAGTGTTTACAGCAATTCTTAGAAATTTTAGTCTGAGAGTACATTTGCTTATAATCAACCTGTGATGTGATCATCGGAAAAGTTAATGTGGCCTTACATTAAGGTGCTTGAAGAAACTCAATAACTAGCACCCCACTCCCTGCCCAAGCTCCTAACCTACAGAGTTGGACAGAGGAGCAGGTGGATGGAGATGCTAACAGCCCTTTCATTTTGGGTCAAGACTGGTTTATAGGATTGTCTTGGGCATGTGGTAACAATGAGTTTCTGACCCTAAACTCCAGAATTACATAGACTTACCCATGCACTTCCAGGAAGTTCTGCAAGAAGGTCTCTTATTTGAGGGCAACTGACACATTTACCACAAAGTCTAACAAGACAAGGTTGCTCCTTGCTTGTAAGCAGCTTGCCTCATAGGAGGAAAGGGGCAGAGTGAAGATGTCCATTTCCTCCCTCAGCCTCCAGTCTAATTAGATACTCCAGCATCCAGGTGTGGTGTAAGGGAGGAGGCAGAGAGAGAAACCATAAGTGGTATATGAATGATTACTCCTCCGCTTTGGAGGACATATCAGCATTAGGGTGTGCTTCTAATTAACACTTAACTGCATTAGTGACCCATTTTCTATGAAAAAGAGTGGACATGTAATGGATCAGATCTGGATACTATGATGCCTCCAGCAATCTACTAAATCAAACAACCCTTGATGTTATTTTTTTAAAACTTCTGAATCCGGGTAATTAAAATACTTGTAAATATGTAGACTTAGCCTTTAAATGGAAGAATATTGACAATGAAAAATAGTGGAGAAATTTAAAATTGGGGGTGATAAAATCTGTAGGTAAATCTGTCACATGTAATTATACTTTATTTGGAAATTGATTTAAAATTCAGGATACATCCTACACAGGAAAAAAATCCCTTAAATTGTGAAGAATGACCTATCGTTAGTGAGAGGGCAGCCACAGAGAATTGAGTTTCAGACCAAAAATGGAGTTCCATAGTATTCTTTCCAGTCCTCTCTATACTGATGGCATTTTGACATGCATATTTTATTACCGTAGTTGCAGTCCTCCTTTTAAAAGGGATCTTTTTACCCTAATTAGAATGGTGCCTTAACTGGATACATGCAAAGAATAAAACACCGTAGGACCTTATATAACATTGTGTAAAAATAGGATCTTTTCAAAGATATCAGTTAGAGTGTTAGGTTGAGAAGTAATGGATAAAATCTGCAAACACTAACAAAAGAAAATCAGTAGTATGGCTGGATATTGATATTTTACACACATGTGCATATACACATGAAAAGCAGCAAATATGGCTAACAGTTGCTTCTTACTACATTTTACCTTATCATATACATGAGAAACTCTGAACACAGCTATTTTCTTCAGATAGATAAAAATCTGTTAAACAGAAAAAGGAAACTGGCACTGAAATCAGGGAAGGCAATAGAACATTTAACCAGAAATAAGATCTCATATAAGTTCCCTTGCATCGTTTCTCCCACACCTCCTGAAACTGAGGTGGGGCCCTTCACAGCAGTGCTGGTCTGTCCTGACAGGACTACAGAATCCTTGGGAGTACCTGAGAATTCAACAGATAGCCTTGACTTCAAATGTGGCTTTATTTTGATGGTACATAGTTGGGAAGGGAGAGTAAGTCCTATAGGTTTCCTCATCAAAGTTTTTGATTTAGCTACTGTGGAGAAAGGCAACCTGAGGCTCAAGGAGTAGGACATGATCTATGTGATCAATGTGCACAGCATCATCAGAAAATACCCAAAGCTACCGAAACTTCACAGAGAAACCTGTGTTGGATTCTCTATTAAAAAAAACAAAAACAAAAACAAAAACACCTTATGCTGCATTTACAAAATAAAAGTTTTTTAAACAGTGTGTTGTATGTTCTAACAATTCATAGTATGTAGAAAGAGTGATATTCAACTACCAATAAGTTGAAAATTTAGGAAAATTGATAAATATAGGAGAAAATTAGTAGTTTTGTATGTTGGTAAGAATATCTGAAATAAATCTTGAATTATGTCTTCAGTCTTTTTTTTAACCTTTATTGAGACATGAGGTTGAGTTTTATATAATAATGTTATAATGCTTCAAAAAAAGAACAAAGAAACAAAGCAGCAACTAGCTCAGGCTTTATAATGGCTGTAATTTGGGTTAATTTAGATATTTAATATGATAAGTCATTTTATTTTCATTTATCAAGAAAAACAACATTAGAATTTACTATTTTTTTAGTCAGAGGTTATCATGAATGTCAGGATCTTAATGTAAAGGGTTATTTTTAAGAGTTAATAGATTGGAGGGGATTGTAATATTCTGAAATTCTTTTCAAATGTTTGGGAAACAGGCCTCATGCTTTCTTATAATAATAATAACAATATAAATTAATCATAACCATGATATTTAAGAGACAGTGAAAAATCATCATGGGTTTTTAAAATGTATTTAAAATCAAATTTGATATATGGCACGTATTTGAGAAAAATAAACTTTTAAAATAACATTTTTTAACAAATGAGAAAGTTAAATATTTTATCATAAATTGTGTGATGTTATTTTATGCAACTATTAAAATATTTTAAATGATTTAAATAATAAGAATGTTTGTCACATTATTTTAAATAGTTCACGATGTTGGGATATTTTGGGCAGATAATTACTTTTGGTGGGGAACTGTCAGGGTATGATAGTATATTTAGCAGCATTCTTGGTTTTTATCTGTTACATGCCAGTAGCAGTCCCTTGGTCACTACACATTACCAAACGCCCGTAATGAGGAAAAATCACTTTAGATTGAGAACCACTGCTTACAATAAAAAAGGAAAAAAGTAAACAATTCTTTCTATGGATGGTAAATTTTCAAATGAAACAGATAAAAAAGAAATATTTATAAAAATTCACAGGTACCTTAGTGCTGAATTTAGAAATGTTTATATATTAAAATATTTTCTATTGGTTATTTACTGAATTTTGTATTTTAATTATTAATTTTATAATAAAATTATCTGAAAAAACAAACACATTTTCCAAATTTAACAAATTTAATTTAAAAGTCACTTTAAAATAACTCATCTATTTTTTTCTTAGCAAAATTGACCAACCATTTTTGTTTTCTGCAGCATAACCTAAAATATTGCAGGGCCTGGGGTAATAAAACGCAATTTAAAAAAAATGTTTTTTGGCATTTTTAATTTTCAGAGTGCTAATAACATTTTAAAATAATTGAAACATAATTCTTGCTTATCTGTTTAGTAGAACATCACAGTGCATTTTAATGATATTATTCCTGCTTTCTATCCATCCTATGACTAATTTTATCCTTAGTGAATAACAGAAATAATTGGTCTGACTTATTTACTTCACATGTTTGTAAAAGCTTTGTTAGAGAATTACTATACCTCTTGTTCACTTATGATTTCCAGACTGAGCTTGCCCCGTTTCCTTTTTAAAATTTTTAAAATTTATTTTAGAGAAAGAAACGGAGGGAGGGAAAGAGAGAGAGAGATTTGTTTTTCCACTTCTTTATATATTCATTGGTTTATTCTTGTATGTGTTCTGGCCAGGGATCAAACCAGCAAACTTGGCGTATTGGGCTACCAATTGAGCTACCCAGCTAGGGCTAGTTTTCCTTCTTTTTTTTGTTTTTTAATAAGTCAGTATTATAGACTTTTATCAGTTCAGATATTTTATGAGGCCTATTTTACAGTTCATTTTAATTTCATGTTATGAAAAATGAATATTTCAATGTATAATAAAAGAATACAGTAATTTCATCCTCAATTAATAGCTAATACAGTATAAATAGCACAGCTATATAAATGTAAACACATTTGTTTATGTCAGCAATTTTTATCCATTTTTCTAATTATTTTTATTAATATTTCTTTACCAATAGTTAAAGATTTAACTAGTATTCCTTTGGGAACAATTTATATTCTTCTGCTCGTGATGTTCATTCTTTTTTTTTAAATCCCTAAAGATCATACTGCAATTTACTTTATAACTGAAATTATTCTTCCTTCACCACTCATAAATACAGTTTAAAATAATCTTTTCCACCTTACTATCCTTAGAAATGTTAACTGTACTTTTATTTTAACTTACATATGTAATATTTTTAGCACTAATAAACCATTTTAATTACCATTTTAAAATAGCCATTCATATAGCTGCAATAACATTAACACATACAGTTTTGAAAATTCTTGAAAAAATGCCATGCAGAAATGTCTATGATAATTTATGGAAGTCAGAAAGTACTAAAATTCTGTTATTTTTACCATTATTCAAATAATTACATTTGATATACAATAATTTCCCTGTCAAATTAGAGGAAAAATGTTGCTATTTCAAGTGTGTTTTAGAGTGTATAACATGCAGTTATACAACATCCTTTCAAACCTTGAGGAGGAATGGTCAAATCATGAAGTTACTCTTACCTTAGGTAATTCATTGTCTGCATTTTTTCACTCTATATTTGTGGGCCCCATTTTATTCTTCAGTATTTTATATATCTTTTTCAAATTAAAAAATCATGAGAAATCAAGGCTTTTACTAATATTTATGATAAAATTTTAATATTTGAATTATTTGTAGTGATGTCATAAATCATTATTCAGCAGACATTTACTGAGCACAGACGATGTTCCAGGCATTGTGCTAATAAGCAAAGAAGTAACATGATGGCCAAACCATAGTCTCAGATTTGAGTCTGGTTGATTTTTCTCAATTTTGAAAGTTTATATGTGTGTGCCTATTCTGCCTGTGACCTCACCCTTCCCTCATTAATGGTTATTATATTAAATACTCTGTCATTAGAAGTTTTAATGAAGCCTAAAGTATAACTTCATTCCACCTATAATTTTCTCTACTTCCCCAAAACATAGCAGTTAGTCATCACTCAATGTACATTATTTATAACTTTTTCTTCTCATTACCATTTTCACCCCAGCAATGGAATCTCTTAACCATCATATGAATAATTCTAAGTGAGTTCAACCAAGAATAACTAGAGATTTGATGAGAAAATGAATTTAAATTTTCCTATTTTTCTACCAATTTAAATTAAAAAAAAAAAAGAAAAGCAGTGAGAGCATGAGTACTTTGGAGTACTGTAATAAGTTCACATGTCTGACATAGACTGAAGTAAAAAGGAAGTATTTTTGGTTTGTTTTCAAACATCTTTCAGTGAAAAGAAATTCTGCACACATTTAATATTAGCAAATGTTTAATACATTATATAATAATTTGATACTATATCAATTGCACATGTACTTTAAAATCACAAACAAATAGAAAATGATGAATTTTTAAGAATATGAATATAAATTTTACATTTTTTACACCCCTATGATGGTTTAGTAACATCTAATTCCAGAGTTGATGGAGTGCGCTTTTGAAAACAACTGTGGGCTTTGTATTCTGCCTACATAAATTGTTAGTGAGTATACACAGAGGCAGAAACCCATAGAAATGACAGCATAAATCAATAGTAAAATTGCACTATGTATGAAAAAAGTGTTGTCAAATGAGTTCGTCAAAGAGTTAAATATGTCAAATTTAATATTGAGACACTACATGGTTTTTGATTAAACATCAATGAGAATCCTTCCACATAAAAATGTTATTGCATGGGTTGGTTCATATTATAAACCATCCCAATTTTTCTAAACCCCTAGCAAGTGGCCAGAACCTGGACAAGGACACACACACACACACACACACACACACACGCACACTTCTGAGAGTTTTAATTAGAATCTAAGCCATCACAGTATAAGAGATATACTAATCCTTTGAGCAAGGTGTTAATTGTTAATCTCATTTTTCCTGTCTAGTAGCCTTGTATAACACTCTGTTTATAATAGGCTTCCTGTGGTAAAAGAATGGGCTACTAAACCTCAATACATGTTTTCCAGTAATCATTTTAGTAGCCATGGGCCCTTATAATAGTGCTTAATCTCCATAACATCATCGTTAGTGGATGAGGGTAGCTAAAATTATAGAGACCCTTTTCTCTAATTATAGACTCTGAATTGCAAATTCATTCTTTAATCAACTGTAAATGCATTGTAAAGGGAATTGCAAGTTCTTTCCAGGGAGCAATATACATTCAAGCTAGCAGACTAGAACTGAGCAATGTAATGTGTTTGGGGAATAATAACTGAATATGCTTGTCATAGAGCCTGAATTACATACAATATGGATCCTTGCTGGAGAGATTGTCACAGTAAGTCATACGTTTCTAGGTTTCTAGCATCATTACAAAGGTGTGGCATTAGTAGTTTACTTGTCTAGAATACTCCATAGTAAGCAAGTCAGGTATAATTTCAAATATTTTATCCATTATTTGCTTATTTTTTGATGTTCTGAAGAACCCAAATAGAGAAAAAAAGTTTCTCAAAATTTAAAAGCCCATGGACTCCACTCAATTGTACATATCTTGTTGTATATGAATTTCCATTTTCTTTAACCTCTAATATGCAAAGTTTAAAGCAAGTCTATTTCCCTAGTCCCAGAAATATGTTATCATTTAACATGGAAAGTGAGAGATAAATTTTTAATCTAATTGAGTCACAGGCAACAAGTTGATTTTAATCAAATGCTGGGCAAGTTATGGAGATTCAAAAAAATCTTACTAACTGACTTAATAGAATTGTAATTAAAATTGAGCTTGTCTAGTGACTACTAATATGGTCTTACAGATGGGATAGAAAAATACAACCCTACATATTTCCTTGTTATGATGTAACCAGTGCTTTCAAGTCAACTTTCATGGCAGAGAATACAAATGGGAAAGGAAAAAGCAGCAGAAATGTTAGAAGGCCTATTTGTACACTCTCAAGTATTTAATCTTCATTTCAGTATTCAGTATCTTTACATATGAAAACAAGTAAACTCCTCCTAATCACCTTTATTTTTTTCTTTTGTGAGATAATCTCAAGTCTTACCAGAAGAAACCCAATGAGAAACCACACTTTTTTTCATTTCAAGACTGATCTGATTGTTCAAATACACCATAATTTTTCTAGAGTATTATTTTCCTGAATTTCTTACTTCCTTTACTCTCTCCCCAAACCATCATTTACCAAAATTAAAAGAAAGATTTTTATCTAATCTTAGCCCCTTTAATCCCACACTGTCTTTGTGTTATTATTGGTTCCTAATATTTTCAAGAAAAATATAATTTTTGTGTAATTATATAGGACTGCCAGGAAATTTTAACAAATCACTTATTGAGTGTTAATGAAAAATTCAACTGCTTTTTATTTTGATTTCAAATTATTATTTCTTTGATATAGTAACAATTTTTATTAGATTTTATGTTGAGATATAGATTTTTGATTGAAATAAATAATTAGAAAGAAATGGTATCTATTTACCAGGTAAGTCCAATACAGCAAGGAAAAATGGCATTCAATATTAATAAAAATCTTCTGTTTAGCTTTCAGTGTTAAAGTAGAATAATATCCTGCTAGGTTCCTGGAAAACTGGGGAATTCATTTATTACCATGACATTCTCCTCTTTGCTTTAATATTACTATGCTTTCTACAACAATTTCCCTATATTTGAATTATTACTGAAAGCTACAAAGGTTAACATTAAATATATTAACTTTTTAATGTTATTCAGCTTTTTCAGCCATTAGTCTTCCTTAGACAGCTGCCATTATTTACATAATTATTTCGTCAATCTAGCCACAGCTTTTACCTTCAGAGTGTAATACAATGAGTATTCATATTTCATTCTGCTCAAGAAAGGCAAAGAGTTAGATGAATGGCATAAATAGTTCCCATTCATAAGGCTGACCTGAAACAGATCTGTAGGTTGGTGGGGAATTTACTTCCCACCAAACTGAAGCTAGAAGCAGAGAGATTCAAGTTGGCAGGTAGTGAACATACATTTGTTGTCAGTAGGGCTTTGTGTGGGGGAATGCCTGTGTTGGAGTAAATATAAAATTTTAATTTTTAAGTGAATCTAGCTCTTGTAAAATAAATAATGTTTCTACCACACACTGGTGTACCACATTTTTCACTTGAATCAATTCTGTAGAAATCTTGTTTTTACCCTAAGTTTTGATCTTCGCTAGCCTGGATTTCTCTTCCTGGTTCTTGTTCACTCTTGCTTAGCAAATGTACCTGGTTGTATTGAGGTTTAGCAACGTGGCTAATATCCACTTGTGTCTTTTTGACATCATTAAATCACCTTCTCTGTCTTCGGTTATCACCCGCTTAGATTTCTGTGCTCATGTGTACAGCAAAAGGGCCACTGTGATAATGCCCTGAGTTCTCTCACCTTCCCAAAGTAACAGTCTTGAACAGGCAGACTTAAAGAGGTTTTTTAAAGCTTAGTTTTACTTTCATTTCTCATAGAAGTACCATAATAACAAAGAGTTCTATTTGTTTCAGACTCCACTGCCAATAGAAACTATTAAAACATGATGGAGTGTCTTATTCTTGTCTGATTTCTAGTCTAAATTTTCCAACTGCAGATACTGCAATATCTAACCACAGTACAAACAAACACTCTGAATTTTAGATTTTTTCTTTACACATAGTAATGAAGGCTTCATTTTAATTTTTAACTCACCTCCAGCAGAAGAATGCAATTATGGGAAACAGTATAATCAGTCAGGAACAAATGTATTCTCTTTAAACCAGAATTCCAATCATTGCAATTTGTATCACCACTCACTTCTCCTGATCTTTCTTCTCTGAAGGATTTTATCCTGGTTAGTTGCAGCTTTAGAGAGATGTTTCTGAAACTCATCTTTAAATTGGTAACATTTACATCCACTAAACGAAGCAGCTAGACTCTCCTTTCTTAATTCGTGAAGAAATTCTCTTCATTAAAACATATTTTTTCCACAGTTAAGAAGCATGCCCCTTACATAAAATGAAGGAAGAGTGTAAGTTGATGAACTGATTGCATTGCTTGTCATTACCATTCCATTACCGCTCTATTATTTACATTATATCCAGAAAAAATATTTACTCTAAAGTGAGAATCAAGAGGATTTATTGCAATGATCTTTTCTAATGCATGGCTAAATTCCATATCCCTTGATCTCTTATCCATTTGGTCTCAACAATCTTTGTTTTACAACTTTTTCCTTAAGACAATGTCTCTGACCCAGACTTCCATGACTATTTACCCTCCTCAAACTTATTTCTTCATTTACTTTCTTTGAACTCATTCCAACCACTTCTCGTGTCTCTTGAACTAATTAGAAAAATAAAAAAAAATATTTGGTAAGTGCAGAATAAAAAATTGCATGTCCAAAAGAGAAGTTATCCATAATACAAATATTACCCAATTTTAAAAACAACACTTCAAATGCCTTCTAAATTGCATATGTGTATATTATCTTATAGTGTCCTAATAATAATTCTGTGGACTATTTAGGTGTGTTGGTTATTTTCAATTCATCTTCTCCCCAGTCCTTCCCCGTTGTTTGTCTCCTTACCTGCTCTGCTTCACCAGATTTTCTTAGAGCTGGCTTCCCAGGTTGGTCTTTAGGAGGCACAAAAGGAGGTCCCAGGTAGATCTGGAGAGAATAGGTTTAGGTGTCACATCTCTGGGAGTGGCTGTTCTCCCTTAACCAGGGCCCCCAAGATGCTGTCTCATCTTTACAGCTCCAGTGCTCAGTGAGCTCCACTAATACAAGTTCTCTTGCTCCTCCCTTCAGACTTAGAGTTGGTAACAACTTCCTTTTGTGAATTGTCTTACCATCCCTTATGTATGCTCACTACTTTGTAAGTAGTTTCCTTATTATCATCTGCATTTAATCCATCGAGGGTAAATTATATTTCCTGCTTATACCTGGATTGATAAAATGGGGCATATTTTAATAACTATGAATTTTATTGATTGGAATATGAAAGCACAGTGAACTAAGTGACTTATCTGAAGTCATATGAGAAGTTGAGAATGGAATCAGAGCTAGAAGACAAGTCTCTCTGTGGGCAATTTATGGTTATCAAACTTTTTAAAATATCTAATGAATATCTCAGTCAAATGGTTAGTAGTAACCTGTTCCATCTTGTTTCTTGGAGTAACTCAAGATCCTAGAACAGTAAAAGAAATTATGTGGTTGGCTCATCCAACATATGCTCAACCTCCTTCAGCTTGTAACATTGATAAGGGAGAATGAAAAACACGTATTTGGGCTAGTTTCTGCACATAGAAGCAGGTGGATGATTTTTTGATGTGGACATGAAGATTCTAAAGCAGTTGACACACATGGGGAGGCAACTTTTTTTTAAGCTTGTGCTCAAGTGTCTCTCTCCTCTGCAACATCATATCCAAATAGCACAGGTTGACCAGCAAGCTCACAGCAACAATGGCCTTCAAGCAGGAATGTTCAATAGAACAATGGAAGATAGTCCAGGCTCAATTTCTGTGGCTACACCTAGGTCCAGTTTCCTGATCTTATCAGAGATATTTTGAGATGTTTAACTCTTTAAATAAATTCAATTGCACCTGAACTAGTGAGAAAACTCGATATTCTATAGTCTGTGACTAATAATATTAGTCTAAGTCTTCTGGATGACATAGTAGTTATGTTTCCCCCCAGCCATTTAAAGCTTCTTTATCTAGAATGATATTTTTTCCTATTTGCCATCCCTTCTTTTCTTTCCTTTGCAATAAGAGTTATTACACATCCATTCCCAAACCAGATGCTTTTTAAGAAAATCATGTTCAAGGTTCTCTCCTTTTTGTCAACATAATTCACCATCATTGGCTCCTTTACTCCTTCCTGTCATGCAGTATAAAAGATCTTCTCATGAGTTTTGCTTTGTTTTGCTTTGTCTACCTATGACTGCTAATAGAGCTGGTTTTCAGGCAGTAAGCCTATATATAGAAGTTGGAAGTTTGAAAGTTTTAATGATGTTAATTCTTCCTATCTATGAACACAATATGTGCTTCCACTTATTTGTATCTCCTTAAATTTGTTTCTTCAGTGTCTTACAATTTTCCAAGTACAGGTCTTTTACATCCTTGATTAGATTTATTCCTAGGTATTTTATTCTTTGTGAAGCATTTGTGAATGGAATTGTTTTCTTAATTTCCCTTTCTATTAGTTTATTTTTAGCATATAAGATTGAAACTGGTTTCTGGATATTAATTTTGTATCCTGATACTTTGCTAGAGTTTTTCTAGTAGTTGCTTGTTATAATCTTTGGGATTCTATATCATGTCATCTGCAAATAATGACAGTTTTTACTTCTTTCGTTCCAATTTGGATGCCTTTATTTCATCTTCTTGACTGATTGATGTGGCTAAGACTTTGAGTACTATGTTAAATGTGGGTCAGTAGATGTGTGGACAAGAAAACTATGAGATATTTACACAGTGGAATACTACTTGGCCATAAAAAAGAAGAAAATTTTACCCCTAGTGACAGTATCAGTAGACCTGGAGAATATTATGTAAAAGAAATAATCCAGTCAGAGAAAGACAAATACTATATGATTTCACTCATATGTGAAATGTAATGAACCAACTGAACTAACAAGGAAAGTGGGGACAGACTCATAGATGGAGGGTGGGATTACAGCTAATGAGGGTTGGGGGAGGTTAGAGGGTAGAGGAATGGAGCAAGAAGGAGAAAGGACCTATGGACATGGAAAACCGATTGGTGTTTGTTGTGAGGAGTGGGGTATAAGGGGACTAAATGATAAGAGAAAAAAATACAGTAAAGATTAAATCAAAAGATAAATAAATACAAATGGGAAAAACAAAGCAAAAAATAAACAGGAAGAAAAATTATCCTTCTTCTTTTCTGTCTTAGTGAATAACATCCCATAGAACTAGATTTTGTAAACTGCTATTTCCTTTCCTCTACATGCCTTTGCTTGTTTTCATATAACTAGTGATAAAAGAGCCAAAGGGGAGAATGATATGAAGAAAATAATAATATAATACTTTGAAATTTATATATATTGAAATCTGTCTTGTTTTTTCAAAGGGATCTGGAAAATAGAGATAAATTTATACAAGTTCTACCAAGTACCTGGGGAACCTGGAAGTATTGTGAGGTTTAAAGACTGACATTCCACTTATTGATAATCCTAAATAGTAAAAATCTTGGTTTAAGGCTATCTTCGGGTGTGATTAGAAACTGTACTTAAGATTTTATTATGCCCTGACCTTTCTCTGCTGTTTTCATATATAATCTTCCATACACATATTTTAAATGTGATTCCACAATAATTTTATAATTAACAATTAATTATGAAACATTCTTGAAGCTAATATAGGCACATGCATTCATAACCTAACATGCACACAATGGTAATGTACATGTAGATGCATACATGAGGTACCTGAAGGACAGTTTCACCTCTTTTGTTGCCCTGCTGTTGATAGAAAAAAATATTTTGTACATTGATTGTATATCTGCAGATACATACCAGGTCTTTGTTCCAGGTGGTGGGTATCCCTCCTTCTGACTGCTGCCTCTGAGTTATTGCCCAGATCCCACTCAGTGCTGCTTCAGAGCAAAAGCCCTTAACCCATCCCTATTCTCAATAAAAAGAGCATTGAAATCTCTGATACTGAATGACTTACCTAGAACTAGTTATGATTTGGCATTTTTTGTTCTTATATTCTTTTATTTCACAAATATTTATTTTGTGACATCTACAAAATGTCAGGCACTTGTGTTCTAGAGATATGAAAATGAACAAGAAAGATGTGATCAGAAAAAAAGATACTGAAAGCCATAGGATGGAGACTCTTTCAACTGTGGGTAATTTGCTGTCCAAATGATGACCCAGGGGCCAGAAGGAGCAGCTTCATAAAAAATAATTGTATACATCATCCTTTCCTCTTGCTGTTCTCAAAGTGGAGAGTTCTGCATCTCAAATGAGAATTGTGTCATCAAAAGGCTTTAATTTAAAGCACTCAATTAAAAGATAATGATCCATTAGTATACATTTGAGAAACACCCCAAACCATACATCCTTTGAAAATGAGAACCAGACTTTTTAAAAACAATTATATATGAAAGAAACAATTACATAAAAGATTTTTTTATGTTCTAGGATGAAATAACTGTCTTCTTTGTAAACTAGTGCATGTGGCTTTAGTCTCCATTTATGAGAATAGATAATGTGACTGACTGTCTTCAAAATGGTAATGTGTTTTCTTACATTGATTTTGTGCATTTTAGTTAATTAGAGCTCTGGAAGGATGTACAGAACACTTCATGTTTGCTGTATTATCAGCATTCACATTACTGCAAAGCACTTTTGATTGCAAAATAATTAAAATTCCTTTTTGCCAATGCATTAAAGTTAATTAATGAGAGTTAATATAGGCAATATATTTTTGACAGTGGCATGTTAGGATGTGTTTATTGACTTGTTATGAGTAAAGCCAGCACCATCTGGTGTAGGCTAGTGACACTGAGCTAAAAGAACTGTAGACAACTTAAACTTTAGATTTGGCATATCTCTTTATGAATGCAAAGTTGAATTTAAGTTGTGTATTCTATTTGGTTCTTTGGCCTTAAAATTACTTTTACACATCTATTACTCCTGTATGTATATAAATATAAAGCATCCTTAGGATTTGAGCTATGCACATGGTTAGGTGATCAGATACATGAGGTCATATACGAAGTCAAAATTCTGTTGGTTGCTCAGGATGCAGTGGTGAGTCCTGTCCCAATGCTTGTTTTCTTGTCTCTTGGAAGTATCTTCCTTAGTAAAGTGTCCCTGTATTCACATCTCTGATGTTCACTGTTGCTGGTAGACATCTTAACCCTGATGATGCAGCAACTGTATTTGTTTACCTTGTATTCTAAGCATGACTTTTAAAACTAAACAATAGATTATCAACCTTGGTGACCTAGGAGGCTATAATTTCGTACGAAGTGTGGTAGAACTAAGAGTGTGGAGGGTTCAAATTGGGTGCTTGAAAGTTTGCTTAAATCCACATTTCAGACACCATGGCCCCAGGTTTTTTAATAAAGTTGAACATTTCAGCCATTGGTGGGCCAATCTGTTGGTGCTGAAAACCTGAATCAGAAATTCAAAGTATGGATTCAATATTTTTGAAATAGATTTTGAAATTTTCAGAATTCATATTCAAATTCTTGGAAGGAGATCATGCATTGCATTTACTCTGGTTGTTGGAAATCAAAATTGCCCAGAAGAAACTGAAACCAGTTGGGCCTGGTGATTTTAAAGCTCTTTGCAAGTTTTCTTCAATGCATAGAAATACCAGTTTTGAACCTTTGCAATTTTTCAGTCAAACCATGAAACAAAACATAAATTTCTTTTTAGATTGTTCATTCAAATAATTCAACTTGGATTATCCTTGAATGCTTTTGTATTCTCTCCATTAATGCAGATAATTCATACAAATGTTGATATAGCTGATTAATTTTATTGTGAGAAACAGTGTCCTTTCATATATTCTCTTGATTTAGAACTTTATCTCTTTTACTTTTGTGTTGTTGTTGTTCAAGTGCAGTTGTCTCCATTTCCCCCACCAGTTCCTCCCATTCACTTATTATTTTATGTGGGGGGGAAACAATTGCCTGATTAAAAAGAAAAGACTAAATAATCACTCGATTGTTGCTCAGGTTTAACGCTAAGTTTCAGCTGTGCTAATACAACAGACATTGACAAGAAGCTGGAACACATAATTGGGCTAAAAGTATTTCTCCTAACTCTCTTGCTAATGACAGGTTGGAAAGAGATGGTAACATTATCACAGTTAACTTTTCCACAAATGATAATATACCAGGGCAATCACCAGTATTAACCAAAAAAGCTTCCTGGCTTTAGAATGTAAACTCTTTCATCTGTATTGGAAATATTTCTTACATATGAATGGGAAAAATAGTATTTTAAAATGTCAAGGTTTAAAACCATAAAAATTTAATATTCTGAACTCATTTCAGAAGAGGTAATAATTTTTTTCTTAAATTATGTTGACATGCTCTTAAGAACATTATTTTCTGGTTTAAATCCTCAGTGTTTAATAATCCTAGCACAGACCCATTGACTGTCCTCATTTTTAAGGTCTCTCTGTTTGAACTTCCTTTCCACAAAAATACCAAAATACTTTTAATTAGGGCATGAATAAATGCTAAGCATGAAAAGACAAGAAAACAAAAATAAGTTCTCATTCTTCTTTAGCCTCTTTCATTTTTCCTTCCTTTCATTTTTCATTTCTTCTTGCCCCCCATGGACTCCATAAGACCCCTACTTGTCTCTCTCTGAAGGCATTGACTGTATAATAATGCAGTTGTTTGTTTTTATGTCTTTCTCTGGATGTAAACAAGCACCACCAAAGCAAGTATTGGAGGAACCCACTGGCCCTGCAATGATTTTGCAGCTGGGTTTTAAATGTGCTGGCTACAGAACAAAGGTGGCAGAAGGAGCTCGGAGAGAGTGCTGGGAGAGGAAGGTGCCTGATGCCCTACCAACGCCGTATTCCTCACTTGTAAATAAGTTTTAATATATACTTTCCAAATTTGTTTTAAGAATTAAATAAAGTGACTTTTAGATGAGTTCTGTTACTTGTAATTACTGGGGAAATAGAAGGCACTGTGGGAGCCTGGCAGGAAGTATATATATGGAAATAGGATATGTGGGCTTGCTTTTCTAGGTCTGGGGAGCTGATGAATACTAACTAGCATTAAAAAAAAAAAAAGAAAAACAAAATTATGTAAGTTTAGAACTTTCTTTGTTGATCCTTCCAAAACATGTTCAGTGAATAGTGAAAACACTTTTTGGACCATTAATAAAACATATTACATTGTGGCTAGCCCTGTTAGACCATATTGGGAGTGCTTTAATCAATTCTCACTGTCACATTTAAGAGTCATATTAACCTATTAGTATGTGCTCAAAGATTATTGAATGCTTCTGCATTTAAGAGGATAGATTGATGACAATTCTCAAAAGCCACCTGACCCAAAGAACGAGAGAAGGGGTATGAGCTTTCCCCACAGAAGACAACTGTCACAGAGAAGTCAGGTCTAAGGATGGGGAGGTGAGCTAAGCATGATTTTACATCTCTAAATTGTTAAAAGATAACTCAAAAGAAGAATATTTTATGACACGTGAAAATTATATAAAACTGGCATTTGAGTGTCCATAAACAAAATGTATTGGAATACACATATAGCCATGCTCCTTTGTTTATTTTCCATGGCTGCCTTCATGTTACAACACAAGCATTGAGTTCTTGTGTCAGGGACCAGATGTCCAGTAAAGCTGAAGATATCCACACTCTGGCTTTTAGCGGAAAAAGTTTGTAAATCCTGTTTTAGAAATCCCAGTTGGGGACATTCGATGTATTGTTGATGAGCACTTGAAGGAGAGGGTATTTTTGGCCTCTCAGACTAAAATACTACTAGTGAGTGGCCTGTGCATATACATGAATAACAGGGTTATGGGTATAACTAAAAATACTGGAGAAGTACTGATGGACCTGAATGTTACTGTAAGTAGACTCTTAGAAAGACAGTGAGTCTTAAAATTTTGAAACTTGAGGTATTATGAACAATGGAACAGATTATTGAATCTTCAAATGCTCTAGGAGACTTTATTACTATCCTTTTCTGGACATATGGAGTTTTCACTTGAGTTTCCTAGAAATAGCATTTTCTCTGCAAAGAATGTCCCCTTGCATGTTGCTTTGCACAAGCTTTCCTGTGGTGGAAACACGAAATGATGAGATTCGAGGCAGCTCAGTGCAGGTTTGCATCCTTGCTCTCTTCTCACTGTCTACATGCAACGATTTTCAATTCCCTATTCCTCAACCATCTCATGGGAAGACTGAAGGAACATATGTGCACAAGATGGGCATATAGTAAGACAATTCCATGGGGGGGGTGAGTTGCTCCCTCTATTATGTTCCCACATATATTGTATCCTCTCTCATCTTTCCTTTGAATTATGTCTTGATTTTACCTGTGTGCGAGATCATCCCTTCCTCTACATAGACAACTCTTCGAAAGTAGGAAACTTGTCTTAGGACTTCACCCACTACCCAGAACACAGCACACTACCTACTGAAAAATGAGCACATGATGCATTTTTTATGAATGCATGTCTCTGTTTTAATTAATATATGTCTGTAGAATGTTTTTCCTTAGAGAATATTAATTATATGCAAAAGTTACATAGCTTATGTCATACAGAATAAAACTAATTAATCCACAATTTCAATGGCCTGAAAATTTATTTTGAGATATTGCAAAATACTGACATAGCTGAAAAAAATTATTTTATTTGGCATAGCTGTGAAAATGAATAAAATTGATATTAGGCTTACAAACTGGTCAAATATTCTATAGTATCACTGTTCAAAGGACTCATAATCTAAGCCACAAATACAAGCTACATAGATAATTTACATTTTTCTAGGAGCTACATTTAAATATATAAACTAGTGACATTAATTCTGTATTTTATTTTTTTAAATATATAATATTTATTATATTTTGCCATTAATATTTACTGCCCTTATAATTCCCTCCCCCCAGCAATCACTACCCTGTTGTCCATATTTTGTATAACTCAATACATCCAAAATAGAATGTCAACATGTAATCAATATAAAATTACTAGTGATATATTTTACATTCTTTTTAATACTAACTCTGCAAAACCCCCCATATGTTTTACAATGAATCTCAGTTTGGATGCCTCATTTGTAGTGCTAATAGCTACTTGTGGCTAGTGGCTACTGCAGCAGACTACATAGTTCTATAATATTTATGGTAACCATGAGAGAATATGACTATAATTTAAACAAAATGCTTCACTCACCAGCTGAAATTTAGCAGAGAATACTCCCTTTCAGGCTGTCAGTATTTGGAGATAATTTTCTATCAACCGGAAAACTCTACCTGTGTATGAATGTGACTAAAAAATAGTTGGTGTTTGTACCATGGCACTGTATATGTTGATATTATTGTCTTCTCTATCCAGCCACTGGTGGAATTGCTTGAATATTTATGCACACATTTGATGCTGTCCCTTCCCCTGGTGAACACCTGAGGAGTTTTCTCAGAGGGACCCCTTGCTGGTGAAGTCACACTGGGGCCTCTTGAATCCGTGTTACTGTTGTTTGCTGGGAGCTGCTGACTGTGCCAGATTAGATGAAGCTGTGCTGAGGCATGTTCCTGTTCCTGATGAATGTGTCTTGGTGCAAGTCCCAATTTGTACTGTTTGGCATTCGTGCAGATAGGCAGTGAGCTTCTGGATAAACTGAGCCAGATTGTGTGCTCCCAGCTCAGTTTCATTGCCTCAGGTACACACAACCATAAGAAGTGCCTTTCTGTGAAGATGTACTTTTAAATACATGTCAAAGTTAAAAGTCATAACAAGATGTGGGTCTTGTTTTTTTGCTGAAAAAAATATATCAGTGATCTAATATACCTGTTTATTCACAAATACCTACCTAGTTGGCAATAATGTGATTTTTGTCATGTTATTTTTCTTTTAAAATTATATCCACAAAATGTATGTGGCTTTTATTCACCTATTTAAAAAATAAATAACAGGAGCTTTTGTTAGCAGTGGAAATATGGCACCAGGTTCAAACCCTGGTTTACCAACCTCAGTTCTTGAGTTCTGGCTAGAGAGAAGAATTCAGAACCAAAACTCAGATTATAACATAAAGTTTACTTAGAAAGTTGCAGAAACAGAAATAAGCCATAGAAGAAATGGGCTCAGGAAACAAGTTGCAGCAGAAGAAGTGCCCCTGGAGGTTAGAAGAAAGAGGGAGAGAGATATTCCCCTGAGGTATGAAAGAGGGAGGAGAGGTTCAGGCATGCTCTGGGGAATGTAAGGGGTGAGGAAAAGCACTGACATGCTCTATCGAGAAAAGTGGCATGGGTTCTCCATCCTGAGGGCTTTTATCTGAGGTCTCAGTGGAGGATCTCAAAAGAATATTTAGCAGCTTTCCTGGTATGTTTCTTTAGAGTCATCATCTCCACTGATTTGTCTGCACGGGGGTGGGAGGGGCCCATTGCTCACTGCAGCTGGTCCTGAAGTCAGCTATGGCATTGCTCTGCCTGATTTTGCTGCTTTTCTGGTCCTGGAGCTGAAACACAGCTGAGGTTTAGATCTGATCCCCAGGGGTTAATGCCTGAGAGAGTGGATGTGCGAGGGCTTGTAGTTTTGCCTGTTGCTGGGTACCTTGGGCTTTTCCGCCCTAGAGACTCTCAATACCTGGACCATGGCTTCCTGCTTTGCTCATGCCTAGCTAACTGCCTACTACACTTAGATATATTCTATTATGCAGACTTTGAAAACTCATTTTGTTCTTGATAGCTGTTTGGAAGGTTGTTATGGACTGACAGCCAACCCTAAAGCGAGCTTTCGGGGAAAGGAAAGGAAGGATGAAAAAGACCCCTTGCTGCTCCAGCCATCTGCCATTCTCTGACTCTGAGATAAACCATTGGCAATATGATGACTTCCTAATGTCTGAAGTGTGAGTGACTTCAGAGCAACATAAAGGGAAAATATCCAGCTGCAATTTATTATGGTCAGGTCAATTAAATAGATTCAGAGCATCATCATCTTGTTTATATCTATCATGGATCAATGGAGATGAAAAATACATCTTTGTGGTCTTAGCTCCTGTTTCCTTTTTTAGAT
This sequence comes from Anoura caudifer, assembly GCA_004027475.1. Taxonomy (NCBI): domain Eukaryota; kingdom Metazoa; phylum Chordata; class Mammalia; order Chiroptera; family Phyllostomidae; genus Anoura; species Anoura caudifer. The sequence continues at coordinate 171,594 of PVKU01001003.1, read as the reverse complement.
AAAGGGCCATACATACCTGTAAATAATTGTTAGGATACATTTCAACAACAGCTTCTCAACATTGGCAAGCTATTATATTTATATTGGTTAATATTCTATTGTTAATGGTCTGCCTTTTATATAAAAAAGATATGCAGGAAAAGGATTGAATCGCTATATAAATAGCATGACCCTCTGTCTTGGCTTTTTCCTGTGAAGTTCCTGCCAAAGACGATTGGAGTCTTCGTGTTTGTTCTTGTTCAATAGGTAAAAAAAAAAAAAAGGTTTGCTTGTCACAAATGGTGTCTCATTTATTTATCTAGATCTCTTTCCTTCTGTTTCACTGCATCCTGTTCTAAAAATACAAGCACATGGACTCTGATAGCGCTGGTTTCTGTCCTGTCAGTATTCAGTTTTTGCTACTTGTTTCCTTTAAAGAAAATTACCTGCCTTCAATCTGACATCTCTTGAGACTACTTTTACAATCAAAATATAGTATTTAGATGGTCAAGTGATTAAACAGATAGGCCAGAATAATAGCTGCAGTCTTTAGAATTTCATGTATTTTTTCCTGTGCTTTAGAATTGTTGTTAGGCAGTAATTTGAAAACAAATTCAAACATGGATAAAGAACAATTTGAAAGAAATATGTGGTTCATATTCCAAATGTCTCTCAAAATCCTAACCCACTAGTTTTTAATTCTGAATTGCTATCTGCAAATACTGGGCTTGTCTTCATGAGGAAGCATCCTTGACATGGTGCCTGACACTGGTTTTGTTATTGTTCTATTAAATTTATTTTAGAGTTCTCATGCCTAAATGTTAACATTGGAACTGTGAATTGCTATTGAGATGACTGAACCTATTTGTGTGTATGTGAGTGTGTTTCAATAAACAAATGCCAACTCAGGGTGGTTATTGTTAATATCACTGACAATTGTGATATATTTTTTTATATTTCTACTTGTCCCATGCCCCCATACTTACTCAATTTGCTTCCTCCACCTTCCAAACTTGTGCAAAAACATTTCCATTTAAATTCTTAACACATACTTTCTAATTCCTTTCATTGGCTGAAATGTAACTAAATGGGAAAGCAAAACTCAAACAAAACATGGAATTTGAAAATTGTAGATACACAATGTGGTTCCAAGAAGAAGCAATTCCTCCCAAACCAAATTGCTCTGTGCTGCTGTTCAGTTAGCTAGTGAGTCCTTTAGTGAGAGTGCTCCTGTTCAGTGCCACCTTGAAAAGTCTCAGAGCCACCGTGTGAAACAAACTTAAGAAATGGAGTGTTGCAGTAGAGGGATGACAGGCCTACACATGGACAAATGAACTCGGATCTTAGTTCTGCTTATACCTGTGTAAACTTGGGCATGACATTTTAATCATCCATACCTCTGCCCAATTGGGAAAGCCACATTTGCTTTATCTTCCTTGCAGAATTATTGAGAAGATGAAATGAGCATGTGAATATGAGGATGCTATAAAGAGTTATTGTAATTAAATTGCTCATCTACGGACATTATTTTGAATGCATGTTTTGAGGCTGATGATCTTCTAATTTTTGTTAGTTCCACCTTTTATCTTTTCCTTCCAGAAACTTCTACTGCCCTTTTCTTGATTGAAGAACATACCCCATGTGTTATAGGCAATAAGTCAATCCTCCATGGGGGAAGCAGGAGGAGAAAACACCAAGCTTCTTCCACAGCACCAAACAGATTTTTAGTGGAATAGATCTGTTCTTGTACCTTCTAGCATCAGCCCTGTGTTTGAAATATGAGAGGCACATAATAAAAAACATGCACTGAAAGTGATTCACTTTATAGTATGTGTACATAATATTTCACATATAGTTATTTCTTACTTCAAGTAAAATTCTGCTACAGAATGTCACTAAAATAAAGATTCAAGTTAATTTAACTTTTGATACTTAAAGCTTTGAAATGAAATATTTGAGACTGTACTTTTTGGAAAACACTCTTCTGATCAGTGTGGCAGTATAGGCAGACATGACTTGTTCTTCACACAACCACCTCAAAATTACAATGAAAATATAGAACACCCGTCACTCAGAACCACTGGAAATCAAGTGGAGTGGAAATCTGACAACTGCAGAATTGAAGAAATCACATCCACCCAGACTGGTAGGAGGGACATAGAAATGGAACGGGCTGGTCCCACACCCACATGTGATAGATAAAAATTTGGGAGGGGTATCCTCAGGAACTAGAAGTCCCAGCCCCACACCAGGCCCCCAGCCCAGGGTTCCAATGACAGGAAAATAAGTTCCCATAACTTCTGACTGCAAAAACCAGCACAGATTAAGTTGGTAGAAGAAACTTCTGGAGCCCCCAAAAGTGCCTCTTAAAGAACCCACACACAATTCACCTACTCACTCAGTCCCTCTGAGTTCTAGCATCAGGGAAGTTTGAAAGACACCAGTGACATACAGGAGAAACTGAAATGTCTGAAAGTAAGGCAAGCAGAGGCCATTGTCCCTTTTCTAAACCCTCCCCCCATGGAGACACAGAGCTGTCAAACTAGTGCTAGAGCTGAGACTCCATCAACCTGGCTAACACTGTTTGACCCAGCTTGGAGATCCCCAGAGACTCTGACCCACCCAACTTATAACCCCCACCCCAAGCTGCTCTTCCATATGAATGGCTGGTCTTGGCTCACATTGTGCAACTTTCTAAATCCTCTCAAACAAGCCACACCTGGCCTCAGGGAGCCCCAAGCACAACATTAACAGCAGCTAGCCTAGATTCATAGTTTGTCTTCACCTGGGAATCTCCAAGCCCAGCATAAGTAGCAGCCATCTCAGATTGCTTTATAGCCCACAGGGTGGCCTCTGGCAAAACTCAGGTGGAGGCTGACCTTAGCCTGCACCACCCAGGAAAACCCAGGGTCAATGCAACACACCCAATGCACGGCTATAGACCATGTCTAAGCACCACCACTGTGACCCTGCACAGCTAATCCTTTATGGAGGGCAGAGGTTGATGTTAAGTGGTCACATCCAATCCTTGTAGCTCACTGGCCTGGGTAAATCCCTCCCATTGGTCTGCCAAGAACAATCAAAGCCCAACATCAAGAGGAGGGTATACTTAGCTTACACAGAGGGCACACCTCAAGTACCCAGCTTGGGTGAAAGGGGAGGTTGTGCCAGTGGACCCTACAGGACACACGCTACATTAGGCCACACTACCAAGACATGGAGTCAAAGCAGCTCTACAGAATACATAGTAACAACCATAGGGAGGTTGCCAAAATGAGGAGGCAAAGAAACATGGCCCAAATGAAAGAACAGGTTAAAACCACATAGAAAGAACTAAACAAAATGGAGATAGGCAATCAGTCAGATGCAGAGTTCAAAACATTGGTTATAACAATGCTCAAGGATCTTAGTGAAGACTTCATCAGCATAAAAAAGATCCATTCAGAAATGAAGGATACGCTAAATGAAAGATACACTAAGGATAAATTAGGATACACTAATTGAAATAAAGAACAATTTAAAGGGAAACAGCAGTAAAGTGAATGAAGTCAAGAATCAAATTAGTGATTTGGAACATAAGGAAGCAAAAACAACCAATCAGAACAACAAGAAGAAAAAAGAATCTAAAAAATGAAGATAATATAAACGGCCTCTGGAACTTCAAGAGGTCCAACATTTGCATCATAGGGATGCCAGAAGGAGAAGAGAAAGAGCAAGAAATTGAAAACTTATTTGAAAAAAATAATGAAAAAAACTTCCTAATTTGGTGAAAGAAATAGATATACGAGTAACAGGAAGTAAAGAGATTCCCATATAAGATGGATGCAAAGAGGCCTGCTCCAAGACACATCATAATTAAAATGCCAAAGTTTAAAGATCAAGAGAGATTCTTAAAAGCAGAAAGAGAAAAGAAGTTAGTTACCTATGGGGGAGTTCCCATCAGACTGTCAGCTGATTTCTCAAAAGAAACATTGCAGGCTAGAAGGTTTTGGAAAGAAATATTCAAAGTCATGAAAATCAGGGACCAGCAAAGATATCATTTAGAATCTAAGGGCAGATAAAGATCTTCCCAAATAAGAACAAGCTAAAGGAGTTTATCATCACCAAACCATTATTGTATAAAATGTTAAAGGGACTTATTGAAGAAAAAGAGGAAGATGAAAATTATGAGCAATAAAATGTCAATAAATATATATCTATCAATAGTTAAATCAAAAAAGCAAACTAAACAAACAAGAAGACAGAATCATGGATATAGCGAATGTTTTGATGGTTGCCACATGGGTGGGAAGTGTGGGGTAATGGATGAAGCATTGAGGGGATTAAGTACAAATAGGTAGTTACAGAATATCCATGGGGATGTAAAGTACAATATAGGAAATAGAATAGCCAAAGAACTTATACATATGATCTATGGACATGAACAATGGTGGAGAGATGCCCTGAAGGAGCGGGTGTTGCTGGGTGTAGGGGAGCAATGGAGGAAAAATCAGGACAACTGTAATAGTATAATCAATAAAATATAATTAAAATATATAAATAAATAAAATATTAAAAACAAAAAGTATAAGATAAAAAAGACTATACATTTTGGGAAATTAAAATTTCATACTTTCAACTATTCTTATCTCAAATTGTTTGTGTTTAATAAGTACTAGCTATTTATCTTCAAATTATAAGATCAACTGTTTGAACCATGAATGTAGATTAATTACTGTCAAGATTTTTATTTTCATTTTAGATGTGGAGACCACTTTTTTCCTTTTAAATCAGTGGTCATTTAACTTTGAAAAAACTTTGTTATTCAATCAATATTTATTGTAAGTTTACTCAGTGCCAAGCACTGGATTACGTTTTGAGAATGAAATAACAAGAAATGCCCAGTTCCTGCATTTTAACACTGTAAGTTTAAGGTAAATAAATATATGTTATTATTATATAATATTACTGGTTCCATGAAGAGTTATAAATGAATGTTGGAAGAGCCCAGCAAAAATAATACTCTTTCTGCCATGAATAGAAGATGAACAGCATTGGAAGAGGAGACAGCATTGTAGTGATCCTGAAAGAAAGTGAGAGTTTCTCATTTGTGAAAGGTGGGGGAAGTTAGTTTAGGTTGAGAGAATCATATTAAAGAAATGTAATATCATGATAGAAATGTTTAGATCATTTTGTTATAGTAGATAGAGAGTATTGAAAGGGAAGTAACTGGTGGAGGAAAATGATTGGTTAGGTAGGAAATATTTAGGAAAATTTGGTTGAGTATTATAACATTAAATATAAGAATGTCAGGTACATAAAGACTAGGAAACAAAACCAGATGCTTCAGAGGTTGATTTTACAAGAAAAACCAAGAGATAGAATTTGTCTATAGGGTGTTAGGAAAAGAGGGCATTGCATGTGATAGTGAAGTAGAGAGAAGCATGTGGTAGTACTGATGGATAAATATTTATGTTGTTGTCCAAAAGATGGAGTGATGGATGAAAAGCAAATATGGGGGGGGGAAGAATACACTTTCTATAATCTTCTATTCAAAATGTTGTTCTTGACTCGCATACTGGCATCATCTGAGAGCCTGTTAAAAATGTAGGCTGTTGAGCCCCACCTCAGATTGCTCTACATGCTGAATTTGAGATGTCCTCATAATATGAAAGAATGGCAACAAAATTAATTTCTTATAACTAGAGGAATATGGGGCCTGAAAAATGTTTGTCCCAGGAATTAAATACATCAAGTTTTATTTTATTTTATTTTTACTATATTTTATTGATTATGCTTTTACAGTTGTCCCATTTCTCCCCTATCATCCCCCTCCACCCTGCACACCCCTTCCCACCCACATTCCCCTGCTTTAGTTCATGTCGTTGTGTCATAAGTTCTTTAGCTTCTACATTTCCCACACTACTCTTGCCCTCCCCCTGTCTATTTTCTACCCACTGTCTGTGCTACTTGTTCTCTGTACCTTGTCCCCCTCTCTCCTCCTCCCACTCCCCTATTGCTAACCCTCCATGTGATCTCCATTTCCATGTTTCTGTTCCTGTTCTATTGTTTGCTTAGTTTGCTTTTGTTTTAGTTTTAAATGAAATCATTAGCAAAATTTATGCAAAATGGGCTCCTAGGTTTATAAGTTTTGGATATTAACAAATATATAAACTTTGTTGTAAAAGAAGATGCCTAAATTAATCGGACAATATGGAGTACTTGACCTTCAAACTAATATGCAAAATTTAGGTGCTCATGAAGTAATTAGAAAGTGATGACTGTTATGTTTTCTAAATACTGGTTTTAATTTTGTGTCATGTTATGTTGTGTACTGTGTTGAAAGCACTTAGTTTCTGAGCTTTATGATTTGGGCTTGAAAAAGTTGTTTTACTAAAGCATTTAGAATCATGATTTTTATATTTGCAGTCAAAATTGCTGCAGGTAAATTTTCTGATTGTCATTTTTTTTGTTATTGCATTTGTTCAGGCTTTAGTTATAATAACATCCAGTGTAAAACAATGACAAAATCACAAAAGATATTTTAAATTAACAGTTTTACTTAACCATTTTGGCACAGTTTGATTTTATCAAGCCTTTCCCCCCTGTTCTATCCAATTCCATCATCATTGCCAACCCGGGAACTAAATCCCTTTATTATTAAATTAAACCAGGCAAAGCCAATCAGGGCCAGTCATATGCCAACTGGTTACAATACCTGATTCTGATGAAGAAATATAACCCAGTGCTAAAGTCAGACCCAAAATAAACAAACAAATTCCTCCAGATTGTATGCCACATGGGCTCACTTGAGTCACTGAATAATTAGCATAAATTTTCTAATGGACATAGAATCAGATTGAGTGTGAGCATTACTTTCAAGAACCATGTAGTTTCTGTTCTCTGAAAATAATTATAGAATGTGTTCCAATACCTTTAGACTCTCACACATTCCTGAGCTTGGCCTCTTTATAGTAGTTAATTATAATTATTGTGATGATGTGATATTTGGAACTCTACTTGTTCTTGACACTGTGGATTTGATCCAGGCAAAACTCTATGACCACAGTAACCACATTAGCCTGGCTCACAAACCACATATTTTACAAAGTAATTCAGCACTATCCCCTCTCTCTAAAAAGCCTTCAAGATGATAATCTATTTTTTAACTACATAACATTTGAAAGCACTTTCCTGTCTTCCGAGATTAACAAAAATTGCAAAATATTTTCCATTCTGAAAGTATATGATGTAGGCTAGGAATTGACTTTAGGTATAGGCAACCATTTTACTGCAAAGATAAATTTACCATTACTTATCTTTGAAAAATATACATATATAATACATATTCAAATATCTGTACTATATTATAGACTTTTTTCCTGAAAATTTTGCTGTACATTAAATGTTGTACAAACAAATAAAGGAAAGCAAATTTTAATGTTCTTTTTGAACATGTTGCTGGCTCAAATTATTTTGTCTGCTTTGTCATGCTCTTAGGTTAAAATAGAAATGTTCTTAAATTAATTAAAACATAATTTGCCTGAACCAAGACTCTGTTTATTGAGTCTAACTGCACCTCACATGGATGAGAGGATATAGCAGAAAGCATGAGGGGATGAGTAACTTAAAATTCATGTTTACAGAATTGCAAAACCATGTGGTTAACAGGTACAGTTGTTTCTCTCTGTCAAAGGCTCTTAGCAATAAGGTCCCTTTAGCTTTGCCTCAGGAGGATTTAGGTAGAAAGTGAAAGCATTTTACAAACTGGTACAGGTCTTGACCTGAGCCACAGAGAAGACCTGGCTTTGAGTCATGACACTTAAAATGAAGTAGACTTGCAAAGAGTTTTAAAAATTAAAAAAAAAAATCTCTGACAGAATTAGCCATTATAATTTTCACTTGTCCAGTAATATTTATAAATATGCTACCCCTTTGTTTCCTACTCAATTAAAATGCATAAATACACAAATACAAAGATTGTCCAATAACAGCAAAAAAAAATCAAAGATTTAGTGTAGTTATAATCTCATATGTCAATTTTTGCAAGTAGCAGAAATAATACCCTATCACTTTTTTGGTGTGTAACCAGGGTGTCTTCTGAGCCATATTTGGTAAACTAGACCTAAATATTTTGGTTGTATTAGATTTCATCAGCATATGAATATACAACTACAGTTGTATCTAGAAATAATCTAGAAACAACAGCAGCACATTAAAATGTTTAAACATAAAATAAATATTTTCATACATTCCTAAATCTTTCAAATTCTTGTCTTCAGTTCAAATTTCTCTCCTTGCTTCATCAAAATAAAAAGCTTCTCCACAGCTAAAGAAAACATCAGCAGGGAACCAGCCATATGGAAAAATACATTTGCCAATGACATCTCAGACAAGGGTTTGACCTCCAAAATATATAAAGAACACACATGACTCCACTCTAGGAAGACAAACAATCCAATTAAAAATGGGCACACCACCTGAACAGACACTTCCCCAAGGAGGACATACAGAGGTCCCAGAGCCATATGAAAGGATGCTCAGTATCACTAGCCATTATAGATATGCAAATTTAAACCACAATGAGATACCACTTCACACAAGTCAGAATGGCTATCATAAACAAATCAATAAACAATAAGTGCTGGTGAGGTTGTGGAGAAAAGGGAACCCTAGTACACTGTTGGTGGGAATGCAGATGGGTGCAGCCACTGTGGAAAACAGATGAAATTTCCTCAAAAAAAAAAGTAAAAATGGAACTGCCTTTTGACCTGGCAATTCCCCTGCTGTGATTATACCTTAAGAATCCTGAAACATTCATGCAAAAGAACCTATGCACCCCATGTTCATAGCAGCACAATTTACAATAGCCAAGTGCTAGGAGCAACCAAAGTGCCCATCAGTAAATGAGTGGATGAAAACACTATGGTACATTGACCCAATGGACTACTATGCAGTAGAAAGGAAGGAGCTCCTACCCTTTGAGACAGTATGGATAGAACTGGAGAGAATTATGCTAAGTGAAGTAATCCAAGAGGTGAAAGACAAATACCACATGATATCACCTATAAGTGGAGCCTAATCAACAAAACATGCAAACAAAATATAACCAGAGACATTGAAATAAAGAACAAACTGACAGTAACCAGAGGAGAGCGGGGGAGAGATAACAGGGAAAGAAGGGGGAGGGTCTTCAAGGAACACATATAAAGGACCCATGGACAAAGCCAAAGAGGGAAAGGATTGAGGATGGGAGTTGGGGGTGAGTGTGGTGGGGAAAAGTGGTGGCAGGAAAATGAACACAACTGTACTTGAACAACAATACAAAAAAAAAAAGAATGAAACATTAGTCTCTGAATAAATGTAATGTAAAGCAAAAAAGAAGAAAACAAACTCATTTCTCTCATTGCTTTTGTGGAATGTATTTATTCATAAATGTCTAACAGGTATTTCAGGCTGAGGTAATTCCTGACTGTCTCCCCAATTTTGCCAAATCCCATTTCTTCTCCAAGGCGTATATCAAGGTCATATGATTCTCCATTGCTGCAGTGATGGCCCTTTCCCATTGATCATTACAGTAGCCTTTGTCTCTACTTCTACTCTCCTTCCAACCAAATCAGTCCCTTCACATCATCTGGTGACCATTTTAAAAGGCAAACTATGTCATATTTTTTTTCTTTATATGAAGTCTTCTTATTCACTTAGAATAAAATCCTAACTGCTTAACACAGGCTATAAGGCTGAACATCTATCCCACCTTTGTAAAGTCATTGCACACTCCAACTTATTCACAAACTTCTGCTAAGATGGCCTTCTGCTGTGGTTTCAATTTGCCACCCTTCAAAAAAATGTTGAAGTTCTAATTTTTGGTTCTGTAACCTCATTGGTGAATGTAACCTCATTTAAAAATAGGTTATTGTGGATGTAATCAAGTTAAGATGAGGCCATTAATGTGGGTCCTAATCCCATATGACTAGTGTCTCTGGAAGGGGGGAAGATGGCCATACGAAGATTCAGACATGCAAGGAGAACACCATGTGATTATAAAAGAAGATACGGGAGTGATGCAGCCACGAGCCAAGGAAAAGCCAAGGATCCAAAGGCATCATCAGAAGCCACTAAAAGTCAAGAAAGACTCTACTCAGAGTCTTAGAGGACATGGCTCTTCTGACACCTAGAGAAAAATAAGTTTCTGTTTTAAACATGCAAGTTGGTGGGACTTTATTCCATCAGCCCTAAGATATGAATCCACTTCCTTTCTGTTTTCCAAACACATTACATTTTTTTCTGTCACAGAACTTCCACATATATAGTTCTGACTACCCAGAACATCTTTTTCCACTCTCATTTTCCTAACTATATTTCTGGTTTTTGTGTACATGTTACATCTTTCAAGAAGCTTTGTCTGACTACTCAACATGAAGTTATTGCTTTTGTTTTCCTTCTCATGGCACTCTTCAGTTATTACTATAGATAGTTAGCTAATTATTAATAAGAAAGGAAACAAAGGGAATCAGACATTGAGTTTAATAAGCTGGGGAGAATAAGCCTGCTTGCTTATCCAGGAAGTTATAGCATTTACAGACTGATTCACACACTCCAGGAGACTGTAGATGAGGAGACTTAGTCCTTAGAGCACAGGACATCTCCTCAGGAGTCCTGCTTGCCCTTTGGTACTAGACTGTTGGGAGGAGCATGGGGAGGTAAGCACATATACAACAGCGAGGTCATAATGGTGCAGGGGGAGGTGCTTGACCATACGAGTATGTCATTCTAACTTAAAAAAGGGATCATTGGTCGGGAGATAGATGCATCAGAAACCTTGAAAACTTGGGAAATTGATCTGTTATTTTGAAAAGCTTTTGGTTTTAACCCCAGGGGAACAAAGAGCTCTCCCTCAGCTCTTCAGGAACATGCTTGTCTCATGTGCTGCAGCACAGCAACATATTACAGCTGAAAACACAGGTAAGCTAGCTGGGCTGGCCTGGACCAAGCTTTAATATGGCACCGGATCTCTGGACATTGGCCCTATTTCTGGCCCTGATTTTCCATGTGGATGGACAGAGATGGGACATTGGGAACCTAGAAGGGTCACTCTTGATTTTGCATTGGGTACCCAAATAAATCTTAGCGCCAGACTTCATCTTCACTTGTGGGTCCCACCAAATGCTTTTTCTCCTAACACAAAGAACCCCACTTCCACTAGCAACACAACCACTTAAGAAAGATCTAATGGTTGTTGGGGAACTTTCAGAAGCTGACTCCCTGCCTGCTACCCCTCTCAGACCTAGCCTCTGGCCATATCCTTAGGCCACTGTTCCCATCAAACACACAGGGCCATTGTCGCTTTAGGACCTTTTTACTGACTGCTAGTTTTCCTCCTGCTTAACACTGATGTCAGGCTCAAACATTATTTTATTATAGAGACTTCTAGGCTACCCCAATCAATGTACTCCCAGGTTCCATTACACATCCCTGTTGTATTTTTCCAACTAGATTCTAAAGTGTGTTTTCATTTAGGTTTTATCAATCACCTCCTCTCTCTACACAGACATACACATAAGAAACTTAACCATGTATATAATTTTAAAATCATTGTTTACCAGTCTTTTAGAATAATGACAGATATGTAGCAAATGTTCAATAAATAAGTATTTAAGGATGAATGAATGAATGAATGAATACTGATTAATGCGCTCCTGAATCTCTTTTAAGTCTTGCATACAATGGCCAGTATTTTTTTCTATCACTGAACATGAAGTATCAAAACATTTTCCTTTTATTAAAGGAACTTTGAATATGAAAAAGTTTTCAAAACAAAAACAAAAGCAAAAACAACCCAGTTGCTTTCACAATGCTGTCTCATAATACACAGCAGAAAAAGATAAATCAGGCATTTGCATTCTGACATTTCATGTTAGCAAGGGAAGCACCTTGTTTTGTCAATCAGGATTTCTCACGTCTTTGATGAATGATTAGTGTCTGGAGTGAATAGAATAGTTACCAGTGCCTTCAGGGTCTGACTGGGTTTGCTTAGGTAGGTGTTTCCTGGTTTTGTTTTTGTCAAAAACTGAGCAGTAAGAAAAGGCTGTCTCCTGCTAAATATGGATCTCACTTACTTTAGTGAAAACTTAAAAATCCTTGGATATTTTTAAAAGTGGGATTCCTGAAGGTTTCCAAGTTTCAAAGAGTTTCATTTAGCTTAACTAGTAGGAAAAATATGAGGTCATGGATTACCTAAATTAAATTGTCTTATGCATAAAACATTCTTATAACACAGCAATGCTGTGTTTTTTTGTGAATCTTCATTTATTAACACAATGAAAGAATTAAAAGTTATAAAGAGAAATAGAGTACAATATTTTTAAACTTAGTTGGCAAAATATATGTTGATGAGCATGATATGCATATAATTTCATTTTCTGCTCAAATGTGTTGTAGAATATTTATCAATATAGCGATACTTTCAAACATTGGAAGAAAAATTAAATCTTATGGATATTGAGCAGTATTAAGACAAAGACTTTATATATATTGTACATGTCACAGAACACAGAGACCACAGGGGCTAAGGTTTGTTATGTCTGCCGCCTTATGGAAAGACGTCTCTCAAAGCCAGAGATTTGTGAAAAGGAAAGGAAATGTTTATTTAATGCTATACTGACTTACAGTAGCAATCTAACATCTTCATTAAAATATCAAAGTCCTTTAGGATACCCACAGATGCCCACAGTGCTTCCTTTCTCCCTCCTGCCTTAATTCAGGGTACCGTAACTCAGGAAAAGAAGCAAACGTCTGGGATCCAGACTCCTGACACCATCAGCTGTGTCGTCGTCCAGACAGGATCTCTAATTAATCCAAAACCATGTGGTACTTTCTTATAGCCCACAGGCAAGAGTCCTTTCCCCCTTCTTCCAGGCAAAATCTCTTCTGCTTCCCAGGCCACACAGCCAAAGGGAGCACCCCAAAGCTGTGTGGTCCTCTTCTACCGAAGTTGCAAGGAAGGGATCTCCACTCTGTCAAAATCTCGTGGCTCTCCCCTCAAAGCTGCAAGAGGGTCTCCACTCTGCCAAAGCCATGTGGTTCTCCCTTCACCTAAGTTGCGGGGAGGGGATTACCACTCGGCTTTGGCCAAGTAGCGATTTTCTGATAAAACCATATGGTGATTCTTCCTCACAGGGCTGCAAGGGTCCTGACTCTGGTGAAACCGCATGGATCTCCTTCTAATGGCCGCTATGTCTTGGTTTAAATCCTCATGCCAATCCTCCTCTGTACCCCAACTTCAGACTCCTCCTACAATCAGTTACACCTGCCAGCATTCCCATGTTATTCCAAGTTTACTGGGCTACCATCGTGAGTCTGGGCAGGTGTGTCCCATGTCCTGGAGCCAATCTTCTCCAAGCTCCCATGCAGGTGCTGTAACTCGGGGGTCCTCCCCCAGTTACATCTTGGGGGGAATTCTTTCCATCCCCCTGCTCAGAGTATGGATGCAGCTATTTAACACATCTAAGCCACCAGCCAAAGGCTATAAATATATTAAATGACCATGCCATGAATTAACTGCAAAGCTGTGCCTGTACAAAACAACTCTGCATGTCCCTGCTCCATGTGTCCCTTCCCCCAACTCACACCTGGGGGAGAAGGGGTGAGGACATCTTATATGTCCCTATAATATTTCCTGGACACCCTGAGCTCTGGGCCCCATTCCAATTTCCTATTTTGGGGGCCCCCCTCTTGGCTGCACCCTATTTCATACATGCTCATAAGATCTAGTTAAAAGACTGAACTTCCTCATAGCTCACTTCAACTCTCTCATTAGAATCTTCAGTCAGCTGAAATCTAACTTTCCCAGTTGTAGACTGAACTTTTATTTCTCTATCAATACTCTGACGTTTTGGGTAGATCTAGTGGGAGATAAAAATATTAAAATTTTCCTTCCCACTTTTTTATTTCTTCTAGCTGGATTAATAATCAAACTAATAGAGGCAGAGTAATAGGAAAACATCAAAATTTTAATACAGTCCATGGGGAGTCTACATAGGCATGGAAATTCCAAAGACAATGAAGCAACATTGGGAATGTAAGACATTTGGGACCAAGGAGAAAAGCAGGGGAAGAGATTATTAGATTTCAGAAGTGAAAATGGCATTTTGCAGGTAAGTAGAGGAAGAGGGGAATGAACACACATGGCAGGCAACTCAGAAGCCATGGGACACAGAGGATATTTAACTAACAATCTGCTACATTAAGCCCTCTGTTTACCATTCTTTTTTTTTTTTTTAATTAAACTTTATTGTATTTTTCCCAATACCATTTAGTCCCCTTATACCCCACTCCCCACAGCAAACACCAAACTGTTGTCCATGTCTATAGGTCCTTTCTCCTTCTTGCTCCATGCCTCTGCCTCTAACCTCCCCCAACCCCCACTAGCTGTCATCCTGCCCTCCATCTATGAGTCTGTCCCCATTTTCCTATTAGTTCAGTTTGTTCATTAGATTCCACATATGAGCTAAATCATACAGTCTTTGTCTTTCTCTGACTGGCTTATTTCTTTTAGCATAATATTCTCCAGGTCTATCCATACTGTCACAAAGGGTAAAATTTTCTTCTTCTTTTTTTACAGCCAAGTAGTATTCCATTGTGAAAATGTCCCATAGTAGTTTTATCCACTCATCTATTGATCACATCAATAGATGCAGAAAAAACAGTTGATAAAATCCAGCATCCGTTTATGAGAAAAACTCTCAGCAAAGTGGGAATAGGGAGAACATAACTAAACATTATAAAGACCATATATGACAAAAACAATACCACCATCTTATTCAATGGGCAAAAACTACAAGCATTCCCCTTAAGATAGGGAATAAGACAGGGATGTCTGTTTTCACTTCTCTTATTCAACATAGTACTGGAAATCCCAGGCACAGCAATCAGACAAGAAGAAGAAATAAAAGACGTCCAAATTGGAAAGGAAGTGATAAACTGTCTTTATTTGCAGATGACATGATGCTGTGCATAGACAACCCCCAAAATCCCACCAAGAAACTATTAAAACTGATAAACGAATGCAGCAAAATAGCAGGATACAAAATTAATATCCAGAGATCAGTTTCATTTTTATGTGCCAATATCAAACTAACTGAAAGAGAAATCAAGAAAATCCCATTCATAATTTTTCAAAAAAAATCTATGAACAAAACTAACCAAGGAGTGAAAGACCTGTACTCTGAAAATTATAAGAAACTGAGGAAAGAAATTGAAGAAGACACACACACAAAAAGAAGCACATATGATGTTCATAGATAGGGAGAATTAACATCATTAAAATGTCCATATACTACCCAAAGCAGTCTATAGAGTCAATGCAATTCCTATCAAGGTTCTAAAGACATATTTCACAGAACTTTAGAACAAATATTTCAAAAAATTATATGGAACTACAAAAGGCCCCACATAGCAATGGCAATCCTGAGAAAGAACAAAATTGGAGGAATCATGCTACCTAATATGAAACTATACTACAAGGCCATAGTAATCAAACCAGCATGGTATTGGCGTAAAAGCAGGCACATAGATAAATGCAACAGAACAGAAAGCCCAGAAATAAACTTACACCTTTTCAGTCAGTTAATATTCAACAGAGGAAGCAAGCACACACAATGGGCTAAAGATAGTTTATTCAGTAAGTGGTGTTGGGAAAATTGGATAGATACATGCAGAAAAATAAAACTAGACCACTTTCTTACTCCACACACAAGAACTAATTCAAAATGGATTAAAGACCTAGATTTTAGACCTGAAACCATAATAATCCTAGAATAAAACCTAGGCAACAAAGTTTCCAAGATTGCTTGTAGCAATTTTTGTATTGGATATATCTCCCCAGTCAAGGGAATTAAAAGAAAAAAATAAACAAATGGGACTCAGCAAACTAAAACGGTTTTGCACAGCAAAGGTAATCATCAGCAAAATAAAAAAGACAACCCACAGAATGGGAAAACATATTTTATGATACATCTGATAAGGGGTTAATATACAAAATTTATAAAGAATTTATAAAACTCCACCAACAAATCAATAATACAGTTAAAACATGGGGAATGGACATGAAAAGACATGCTCTCCAAAGAGGACATGCAGATAGCCAATAGACATGTAAAAAGATGCTCAACATCAATGATCATCAGAGAAATGCAAATTAAAACCACAATGAGACACCATCTCAGCCTTGTAAGAATGGCTACCATCAATAAATTAACAAGCAAGTGTCAAAGAGAATATGGAGAAAAGGGAACCCTTTTGTACTGTGGGTGGGAATGCAGACTGGTGAAGCCACATTAGAAAGCAGTATGGAGATAACTTCAAAAATTAAAAATGTATCTGTCTTGGACCCAGCAATCCCATACTGGGAATATATCCAAAGAAACCCAAAACACTAATTCAAAAGAATATAAGCACCCCTGTGTTCATTGCATCATTATTTATAGTTGCCAAGATATGGAAGCAGCCCAGTGTCCATCTATTCACTATTCTTAATTCAAATTAAGTTGAGGTGACATGCTAAGCTCTCCTTCCTGAAGGTTTCTCAGTCTGAATCTCTTGGGCAAGAAAGGGGAGAGAGTCAAAGTTTCTTTTTGAGGCTTTTTTTAAATAGCTTTAATTCAATATTCCAAAATGCAGCTTTAGGGTGGCAACACTTTGGTCCCTTCAGTCTCAAATAGGCTGTACAGATGTAGTTCAGAAAGAGAGAAGAGTGTTTGCTAACACTGAGTGTGTTTTTAGCATGTACAAACCATAATGCATTTAACAGAATGAGGACTGTTTAGTGTGCAGCATTTCTTCCTTGCTGTGAACATTCCTTGGAGAGGCATTTTGTATCAATACTGTAAAAAGGAGATTGGATTTCTGTGGGTGCATATCATTACCGCAGTTCTCACTGCCAAGTGTGAGAAGACGGGGCTCACGTAGGAGCCCTCAGCAAGAGCTTTTACAGACTGGCTGAGTTCAAGGCTGATGCCATCTCCCAAAATGGATCTCTGAACTTTAATAGGGCCATTTCCATTTAGGAAGTTGCCTTCTTCAGAGGACTAGTACTTATCCTAAACAAGTCTGCAAAAGTCTGCTGCTGTGACCACTGAGCAGGCTTCATGAGGCTGTGTGCTTTTTTCTACAGCTTGCTGTCCCAGCTACCAGGAGTGGACATGGACTTCAAAAGACAAAATACAGTGCACCTGTGAATAAATTTCAGAGAGGACACATGTGTGTCATTATTGGGTGACTTAGGGCCAAATAGGATCCAGACATCTACCACCTGTTCTTATGCCTTCTCCCCAACACACACCATTTTTCCCCTTTTGGAACTGGAAAGAGAAAAAAATAAAAAATAAACTGAGGGGAAGAGAAAGCATAAGGGATGTGACTCCTAGCCTGAACTGCCATTTTCTCATCTTCTATATTTTCACATCTATTTTTCTTTTGAAGTTATCAGCCTGGGTTTGGATGCTGCCTTCCTAGGTCTATTATCCTAGGAAGTATAAGCAATAATCTACAACCTTTTATTCTTATTGTGATTGTTCAAAGAGATGATATTTTTCAGAAGTGTTTAAAGCTATTATTTTTTTTTCTGGAGTACTAAAAGAAAATAATATTTGATTGATCTTACAGTTCAAATAGTCAAGTTCATGATAATTTTGCCATTTAAAAAATGAAGTGATTTGCACAAAACTTTAGCCAACCGATTCTTTTTTAATTTAATTTATTTTAGTTTTTAACATTTTTATTGTTGTTCAAGTACAGTTTTCTGCCTTCCCTCCATGCCTCTCCACCACCCCAGCCCTCCCCATCTCCCTCTCCTATTTCCACCTCACCTTGTTATTGTCCATGTGTCCTTTATAGTTGTTCCTGCAAACCCTTTACCCTTTTCCCCTATACTCCCCTTCCCTCTCCCCTCTGGTCACTGTCAGCCTGAATTCATAATCAGTGTCTCTGATTATATTTTGCTTGCTTGTTCATTTTGTTGATTAGGTTCCTGTTGAAGGTGAGATCATATGGTATCTGTCTTTTACCACCTGACTTGTAGCACATTGCATAATGCTCTCCAGTTCCATATATGCTGTAGCAAAGATAGGAGCTCCTTCTCTCTTTCTGCTGCATAGTATCCCATTGTGTAAATGTACCATCATTTTTTGATCCATTCATTTATTGATGGGCACTTCAGTTGCTTCAAGCACTTGGCTATTATAAATTGTGCTGCTATGAACACTGGGGTGCATTGGATCTTTTGGATTGGTGTTTCAGGGTTCTTAGGATATAATCCTAGCAGTGGATTTCCTGGGTCAAAAGATAGTTCTATTTTTAGTTTTCTGAGGAAATTCCATACTGTTTTCCATAGTGAGATACCATTTCATTCTGGTAAGAAAGGCCATCATAAACGAAGCAACAAACAACAAGTGTTGGAGAGGTTGTGGAGAAAAGGGAACCCTAGTGCACTATTGGTATGATTACAGACTGGAGCCAACAGATTCTGTTAAAAAGAAAATAGCCTCACTTGTACTAAGGTTCATGATCTCAAATCCAAATTTAATATCTGACTGAACTGCTGTTTCACCTTTTCTAGAAGTATAATCTTAATGATATTCCATGCTCATTTACCTCTTCATTCCATGCTCCCCCACCCCCAACCCATAGGAAAAAGGGGTAACCTGCCTGATAAAACCCCTTTCTATTCTCTTCCCCTCAAAAGATAAAAATGTTCTGGTGTAAAAATAATCCTTTCTTTTCCTTCAGTTAATAATTCTTGCCCTACCCTTCTTTCTATAAAAATCTTCATTTTTTTTGCATTTTGAATTCATGAATTTCATAATAAAGCCAACTAGATCATCAAATTTACTCAGTCGAATTTTGTTTTCAAACCTTGCAATTTTTCTAAGAAGATAACTGGATCCAACTAATGTAACAGACTTGGCCCAGGATTTTGCCTACAATAAGTCCAGTGAATCTCTCTCCTAAAGACAGCAATAACAGGCAGTTGTGAAGAATTGGAGTTACATTGCATGCTTATGTTGAGGTATCATTTTCACTGGTTCACTTGACTGGGAGATTTAACATATTACATTGATGAACTATTGTTACCTAGTAGTACTCTAATGTAACACTCTATTTGTAGGATTGTTGGAAGGATTACTACAACTTGACCGCAATAGAAATCCACATCCTTATAACAATAATTTTTTAATTAGATAATTGGGCCACTTTTGAGCCCAATTCTAGGCTCTCATTTTTCCCCAGACAGTGCGATGGTGAGTAGAATCAGAAGCTGCTCTTGCACTGTGCTTATTGCTTCAGAACATCACCCTATTTGTGCTCTGGGGCTGCTAATTATGAAGTGACACAGCTCCTCTCTGACAGCACTTCCCAAAAGGGACCTGTTTGTAATTAGAACCTTTTTCCAATCCCATGCTTGTGTCCTCAGACTCATCCATCACCTTACCTAGGTGTCTGTTTCCCTTCTAGAGTGTTCTTTAACAAGCACATGCTTTGGTAAACAGAACACAGAAACAGAATCCTCTGTTTCCATCAAAGAAATACAGTATTTGAAGGGATGGTAGCAAATTAATCTAAGGCTACCATAAGTAAAACTTTTTTAATGATATAACTATCCTATTTTTTGTGAAGAATTACATTTGTCACACATGAACATTCTAAGTTTTCAGTGCAATCCATTCATTATTTTATAGATCCCAAGCCCTCATAAGTATTAAAAAACCACATCACATACTATTTGCAAGGGCTGCATTTTACATGTGGGTCTTTGATTTGTCTGACAGCTGTGGAAGAACCCAGAGCCAGACAAAGCTCTGGGAAGCCCACATGTGTGGGTAGAAAGGGTGCATGCAAAGGTGGGGATTAGCTTCCATGCAACTTTTTTTCCTTCTGATCTGTTCTATTTCTGCTAGAGAAATATACCTTAATTGGGAGGAAGCACAGTTCACTTAGCAGATGCTCTTTTGGGGAAGCTATAGAGGGACCCCAGTTTTGGTCCCAGTTCTGCTGTTTCTTGTCACTGTCATCTTTGGAAAGCACCTGAACCTTTCTGGGTCTCAGTTGCATCCTCTTCAGAACTTAGAGGTTTCAAGTGTGAGGCTTAACAATATGCATTTTAATGTGAAAATTGATGCAGGAGAATTACATAACGTTCTTCAAGAGAATGAGATCATCTTTTTGGGTTTGTTTTGGATGGATCTAGCCACTTCAGATTTGTGTGCACAGTGGTTAGTTAGGGTGCCTGTTTGCTGCTAACATTCTAGCAAATTGAATGTGGAGAAAAAAATGGCAGTATGATCATGGCTATTGAGCACCTACCAAGGGCTGCTTGTTTCCTGTCTCGATAGATAGTTAGGATAATTTTGAGAGTTAGATGTTCTTGTAACAGGGTGCAGCCAAGAGGGGGGGGCCCAAATAGGGATTTGTAATGGGGTCCAGAAGAGCTTGGAGATGATTGGCTGCTGTGGCCAACTGTGGGAGGAGCTGGAAATGGGACTGCAGAGGAAGATTGGCGCTGGGATTTAAACCCAGGTGCAACAGCAATTTGGTGTCTTTCAGGGACCACATGGCTTTGGTGGAGAGTTGGAACCACACAGCTTTAGCATATTTTCGGGGACTACATAGCTTTGGAAGTGCTCCCTTTTGCCACGTGGATGGTGCCGGGAGCCTGAATGACAGACTCCTACTTTTTTTCCTGCGATACGGTACCCCGAACTGGGCAAAGGGAGAAGGAAGGACTGTGTGTGTTTGTGGTTATTCTAAAGAACTTTAGTCTGTATAACTTTTAAATACATAATAATTCCTTTCCTTTTCACCAATCTCTGGCATTAAGAGATGTCTTTCCTCTGGTGGGGGGGCAAAGTGAACATAGTGCAGGGGTCTGGAGAAAAGAGGGGTCTTTTATGTCATTCAGCCCACCTCCCCTGGTCTGTGCTGTTAAGATTCTCATCATTATTTTTAGAGATGAGAAAAGCAAGGACTAAATAGCTTAATAACCTGCCCATACATATTACAGAGTTGGTATAACCAGTGGATTTGAACCCACCTTTTCCCTCTATCTCCATTCCTTGTCTCTTGCTTCAGTGGGTACCCAGCTGAAAAGGATTGCTTTAACCAAAGAAGGTGAAAAAAGGTATGGAAATACCAAGGTGTCCTGTTCCAGAAGGGGCGGTAGCTGTGAAATTTTGACCTGGGCAAAGAGATCTTCTGGCTCCCTGGTTCTTCCCTTCACCCACCTGAGGAGTTAACTTTTCTGTTTGTGGTAAGCTTGTTTGATCATTTGGGAATGTGCTTTGCTGCAGGCCTTGGGAGAGGAAGCTGTTGTTTTGATGTGAAAAAAAGAGCCTATTCCAGTGTCTAGCTTCCTCCACAAAGAACTTGAGAGTGTGTCCTTCCAGCAGTGAGACCAAAACACACAGAAAAGAAGTAACCCAAGGAAAGGGCAACATTTTTTATTAAAGGATCAAAGTGGGTCTAATTGGTTAATACTTACTGAGCACAAACAGCACAAATTCATTGATTTGTCAACATAATCCAATACTTTCCTTTTTTATTTTGTTAAAGATTTTATTTATTTATTTTTAGAGAAGGAAAAAGAGGGAGAAAGAGAGGGAGAGAAACATCAATGTCTGATTACCTCTCAAGCGCTCCCCACTGGGGACCTGGCCCACAACCCAGGCATGTGCCCTGACTAGGAATCAAACTGGTGACATTTTGGTTCGCAGTCCAGCGATCAATCCATTGAGCCACACCAGCCAGGGCTTATTTTATTTTTAAAAAATAATTTGGAATCAGGAATTTGCCTCAATACATACGCAAAACAGAGGCAGCAGTGTTAAAGGGAATTATTAATTGGAAGGAGAGAATGACTCAATAATATTGAAAATTATTAATATATGAGTTTCATTAACAGGAGTTCTGACTGTCCTCACAGGCCAGGCAATGCCCCATTCAGGGGCATGTAAAATTCCCTAAATTTTGATGAGTTTTCCATTGTAGCAAATATTGAGAATATAGTGGGAGTGGCTTGTCTTCATTGGAAAGCTTGCCTTTTTCATAGCAGGATGTGAATCTACCCTAAGTCTAGTTAAGCCAAGTACAGCACTAAGTAAAATTGTTAGCATTTTAGAAATTACCTATGCACCACTCCATGTTTTTAACTCACTGTAATTCAAAAGATTTCAGATAATTAGATTTAACAGAATCTGGCAAATACTCCATAGATTTCTAATTCATTGTATTTGGTAGCAATTTTGTGGGCAATTGCATGTATTGTAGTTTTTGATGCCTAAAAACCAAGTATGTTTTTGGTATCAAAGCAGAATTAGTGTAAAATAATTAAATGACATGGCTAAATATGCAATTAAATGATAAGCCACAAAGAAGGAAAGATATTGATGAAAGAAAGAAAAGTAGGCAAATGAGAAGGACAGCAAGGTGGTTAAGGAAGGAAGAAAGGAGAAATTGTTATCAAGGTACAGTGAACAATTCTGGTTACTTTATGGGGGCTTAGTGTGATATTAAAGCAGTAAGAATAAGTTTAAATTCTAAATTAAAAAAAATTTGAAGACACTTTATTTTCCTTTATTAATGGTGAAGCTTCCTAATGAAAATGTCTATCTCTCTACATTTTTCATGGCTGTTGCACACACCGTCTATTGCATTCAGGTCACTAGTTTTCAAGCTTCTTCAGTTTAGGAGGGAGGTCCTCTCATTTGGCATAACAGGAAAACCATCAGAAGGGACTAGAAAAAAGAACAGTTTTGATGAGAAAATAATGAGGATATACCTTGTTTTATCAAACTCCATAAGGAAATGACTGATTCTTCCTAAGGATAAGAAAAAAAAAAAAGAAGCGATGTTGTGTCTTAGGTATCAACACTGCCCAGCACCAGCATGTTGAACACAAATCTTACATTTTATTCTGAGCATCACTCACCTAGAATACAGTGTACATGGGCCTGAATTATCTTATCATTAAACTTTTTGAATCCATTTAGTTGCTTATAACTTGCTCTTCTCTCCATCCAGTAAGTGTTCAGTTTTCAATATATATTTCCCAAATTTCAGTTATAGCTTAATGCTATGACAAATTTTCCTATGTCATCTTTAAACCTGTATTATTTTCACTTGATCTTTTAATTAAATCTGATTTGCTTTTTTTTTGAAGTAAA
Organism: Anoura caudifer; assembly: GCA_004027475.1. Taxonomy (NCBI): domain Eukaryota; kingdom Metazoa; phylum Chordata; class Mammalia; order Chiroptera; family Phyllostomidae; genus Anoura; species Anoura caudifer. The sequence continues at coordinate 148,420 of PVKU01001003.1, read as the reverse complement.
TATTTTCATAAGTACCCGCAATACAACAAACTCAGTATTGTGCTTTATTAATACAAGTAAATATTAAAAAGCATAAGGACAATGTTAGTGATGACATTAAATTTTAAAATAACAACAATAGACAAGAGAACAAAGGGCCTAGCCAGGATAGTTAATTTTCGAAAAGATATATTCTTTGGGAATTGACTAGTTGGGAGAGTGGCAGGGGCCTGTGGGAACTGGGAGTGCTATTCAATGAAGAGAGTCTGAGAGAGAGCAGTTGAGGTGAAAAAATTGGATCCTCTCTCAATTCTGAGTAGTTGAAGGGACTTTAACACCAACTGCCCACATTCGACCCTTGTTCGGAACTTTTCTGGTATCAACATTGCAACCAGTAGTGGAATAAAAAGCTATTTAAAGGAAAAAAAATATGAGAAAACCTCACATAGTTGAAACACCAAAACCAAGAATAAAAACTATTACCACCAAACCCACTTCTTAAAAAGCCCTAAAGTTTTATTTCCTTAGATTTTACTCTAAAGGCTGTTAAAAAAGAGTTCACTGATTTTCAGCAAACATAGAATTTTCTGCCTGAGCACTAAAATAGTATCTGTGAAATCAAGGTTGGATTGTGCTAGTTATAGAGGAATGTGTGAAGGGTTTGTAGGTGTTGTTAGCATTGTAGGAAGTCTGTGCACCTTTGATGACACTCTCTTGTACCACATTCCAGAAAACCCTGTATGGACAGGATACATATTTGTAGCTTTCGCCTCTTTTTAATCACACTTCTTCCTTCTGACCCTTATATGTTAAGCACATTCAATGGCAATTCTTCCTCATCCAATGAACTCTGTGATCAAAGTCCTGGCCCTCTCACCTTTGAGGGCAGAGGATGTTATTTTACCAGCCTGTTTGAAACTGATCTCTCTTCAGTGGTTTCGTCCCTTGAGAAATACAAGAAAATGGCAGAGACTCAAAATCACTGAATTAGCTACATACATGAGTTAGCTTGGAAAACAATATGTATGCACGGGGAATAAAAGTGGCCTTCTGTCTAGTCTCCTTTTATACAGCAAACAATGGATATCAACTCTGGGGAAATAGGAGAGATAATTTAACATATTCCTAATAAACAACTGTTTCCAAAAGACTATTTTTGGTATCCTAAAAAAGGAATCGGTTACTCTATTATTTTGGCTTATTATGTACAAAATCAACAAAAGTACTTTTATGTAAGAGAGGATTTTATCTCCCCATAGGCATACTGTACCAGGTTGTGGGGAAACTAGAAGGTGAGAAAGGCTTCTGTATCCATAAGAACTCTATTTGAAAAAGAAAGACATTTGAAAAAAAAGACATTTGAAAAGAAAGACATTTAAAAAATTAATACTGACATCTTCCCAACACCCTGACTTTGAACCCCAAGATTGCTGGGCTGTATTCTCCACATGTATGTGGAGGGAGGGAGGTTCAGCTTGGCCTCTGGTCTTTTCCTTGAAAGTGTGCTCAGTTACTTGGATTAACCAAGCTTGATACCTGTACTGCTCTGAACTCACAGACCTCTTACTAATTTGACTTCTAATATCAATTCCACTTTATGCCTCATGGTACTGTGCTCTTGTTTTTCTATGCCAAGCCTCACCTTGAGGGTTACTCTGGGCTCCATTATTTGGGTACCGACTTCTTCTTATTGGTTCCTCATTTGTCCTCTTTGGAACCAGAGGTTTATACGACATCCCAGGAAGAAGACCTCTTTGCCTGTGGCAGGTCCCCCCTGTGATGTTCAAGGGAGACATAGGCAACAGTGCATCTGCTTCTCCATCTGGATGGTGGAACCCAAGGCCATTCTTAGGCTTGCTAAAAATAACACCAAGTTAAACATGCAATGTGTGCTTATAAAAGCATGCATGGGAAGTTCCCTCTCTGAATGGTGTTAAGTGAAGCCACATATAACCTTTCAGATGAAACAGAGGGAAAGCAACTGAAGATTTCAACAAACCATAAATCTTATCTTAATTAGAAATTTAAAGTACTTGAAGCAAGAGCAAAGTGACAGAAAAAGAAGTAAAACTAATATGATTAAGCTGAAATCCACCCTGGTCACCAGCAAAGGCACTTAGCATTTTCAAGGGAAATGCTTCTGGATAATGTTTCCTGGAAACCAGATGGGAAGTAAGATTAGCTGTTTTCTCTCCAAAATAACTTGTGTTTTTGTCATTACAGTGTAACATTTGCAGAAAATCAACAATATGCTGGCCTTCTGTTAAGCATGGTCCCATGTAAAATGATTTTATTCAGTGTGAGACAATGATAATCACAGGAGAAGCCCCAGTCGAAGGCCACATTGAAGGTTAGGGACAGGAATTAGGACAGGAAGGGGCATGAGAGAAGAAAATCACATATTAATGCAAAACAAGCAGTAAAACTTAATTAAAACCACAGTCCTACATTATTAAAAATTATAGTGAAACTGGAGCATGTTACAATAACCCTCCATTCTTATAACGACTTCTGGGATGCACATGTCCCACAGAAGTGACTTTCCAGATAACTGAGGTTGCCACAAGTGCAAGATCAACTTGCAACCTGACAAGTTTTTCTGGATCCAGCCAGCTCTGCTTTGTGTGCCTCCTTCGTTTTACTAACAGAAATGATTGATCATATTTCAGTCCTTAATTGATAATTGAGAGAAAACGTTATCAGTATTTATCATAATTTTACTGATCTTATAATGTGGTGTCCAAAGCTGGACGCTTTAAAGTATGAAAGTAACACTTTTAGTAACTGTGTTAGGACTTGGGTGTAAATAGGCTCTGTAGCAGGACAATCAGGATGTGGTCACTCTACAACTCTAGGCTGTTATAAAGATTTCTGCATGCAATTGTTTTTTCAGCATCTTCTGCTCTTTAGAAGCAGGACAGTCACTTTGCTGGCATCTAACAGGGCTCATGTCCCAAATTTCTTCCAGTTGACTGCTTCAAATGGTGGGCATTCAAATGGAAAATCAGTTTAGCAATACATATTAAATAAGAAGCACATGTCAAAGAGTCAGAGCAGAAGAGTGGTATAAATGACCTTCTTACATGAATCATGTCAGGTATTTCAGCTCTGGATTAGAATCCAGGGGAATGAATACAGGTGTCAGGTTAAGTAGAGGTGGGTGGTAAGTAAAACATATGTTTCTGAAATTGTGAAAATCAGGTTGCATTTCATCTATAAAGTTTGTTTGCTGTCACTAAGGTCGATTTTGTTCTTCATGATTGGCCCTGAGAATAAAGAAAGCTTTCACAGTTGTCTCTCCCGGAACACTTCAGAGACTATAGGGATGGGTACTAGCTGGCGGTAGCCCACAGTCTGTTTGCACAGCCTCACCACAATGCCTTGTCTGAATAAGTGGGGATAACAGCACAGCAACAACTGCCAAGTTGTGCAAGGCACCAGGCTCTCTCCTAAACAAATTATGTACATCAACACATGTTCCACTATTATAGGTGAAATAGTGTGGTTTTCAAACTCAAGTTATTATTTAATTCTAATAATATAAATAATGTTGTAGTAAACTTTGGTCCCAGGCAGGAGAAGTTTGATATGAGAAAGCCCTGTGTCCCAGTGGAATCCTGGGGTAGTTGGAAAGCTTGGAGGTAGAATACTCTGGGCTCAATAGTTTATCAACTTTTCAAGAAGTGCTTGTCTCTGCTGGAAATGTCAGGATTCAAACATCCCAAGTAAATCTTGTCTCTGTCATCAACATTTCAGGGATAAAGACACAAAAATTCAACCCTTAAAGATGTTTATCATCAATTATTTTTACTTCACTACCACTATCTGTGTGTTATTAAGATAGCCACTTCATCCTCCTGTGATCATGTGCTAGGCAGGTGTTGGCAAGAGCCAGCTGGCCTCACACCTGCTCTTCAAAAGCAAGATGGTAGTAAATGAACTTGGCAGACTGTGTACTCATCTTTCCATTACTTTAAATTACACAAAGACATTTACTTTGTGTTTATATGAGAAATGGTCCTGTGATTTCAATTCTTTTTTTTTTCTTAAGAAAATTTTGACTTTTGTAATTCATGTCTAGGTTACCATGTATAGAGACAGTACTGATTTGACCACTCAGTAAACAATTGCTTTTTGAGAAAATTGGGTGCACTGGTACAACATTTTTTCAACAACCCAGGGCTAAAATATATTTAGGTAAATGACACATAGTGTATCATAACCCACAATGTTCATCTCCTATATCTTAGATCAACCTCCCACAGCACAAGTGTGCCTTTTGCAGTGTAGAGCCAAGTAAATTCTGGCAATCAGTCATCTAAGATAAATAGTTAGTTAATAAATATAATCCTTTCCTGCTAGGAAATAAAGCTTCTGCTAGGAGCTTTTAATCCAAACAGAAATTAAAAACAGAGTTAGCTGCATAGAGAAATGTGCAAACTCCAAGATGACTGTATATCATGCAGTCAAGGCCATGAAATAAACAAACAAATTATTATTTATACCAAAGAGAGTAGTTGTCATTTGGGGTTTTGTAATGAGTAAATTCTCCCACTCGCAAGCATGAGTCACTTCCTTGCACAAAGCGGCCAGGGAGTAGCCATTTGAGCTCTCTGTGGGAATGCATTTCTAGGGCACAAGAGATGGACCTTCCTGAGTTCTTTGAAGTAGAAGGAGTGTCCTTTATAACCATGGGAAGGAGGGACATTTTGAGAGTAAGGTGTGGCACTGAGAGGAGAGACGTCATAGGAGAGTGGTAAGGATGGTAGTTAGAGCATGAAGAGGGAGGGGTGGGATTTTGATGAGGCTTCTTGTCAGTTCAGTGGTGTTTTGGGGTCATAAATACCAACTTCTCCCAGATCATGATCTATTGTGCCAACATCAGCATTACTACTTAACCTAGATTTAATAATGGTAGATAGATAGATAATATACACTTATTATATAATCTTTAATTGATTTCAGAGAATAGAGTAAAAAGTTCTCTATTCTCTTAAAAAAAAAAAGATCAAGCAGAGCTAGAGAATGATTTGTAGTGGTAGGAAATAGAAAACAGAGAAAAACAGGGAACTTCTAATCAGCTGGGTTATTTCCCTAGATCTACACACCAGATCTAGGGAAATAAAAATTTAAATAAGTGACACTTCATTCTTTTATTTATCAATTTATAATTTTGTTATTTATTCACTCACCTTAACAAACATGTGTTGATTATCTGTTCTCTCTCAGGAGATCTGGACAACATTTGGTGAGACTACAAAGGCTGAAATATTTCTGTTAGAGAACAAGTAACTAAAAATAAGTAAGTATGATGCAATGTGGTAACTATAATAGGAGAAGGGACAAAATGCTTTGAAAGAAGAAGACAGAATTAATCATTTCAGCTGTGGAGTAGATGAAGGCTTGCCAGAAAGATTTGATGTGGGTTTAAAAGGGTGAGTAGGAGTTTGCCAGCTGTAGAAAAAGGGACAGTACAGGGTTAAAAATACTGGTATTCCAAATAGACTGCCAAGGTTAGAATCTGACCTCTGTATCTTACCTGTGACCTTGCAGAATCTATTTAATCTTTGTGTCTCAGTGTTTCTACTTGTAAGAAAAAGATAATAATAATAGGTACCCCAGGGGATAACTGTCAAAATTAAGTAAGACTGTATGTCAAGGACTGAGCTGAGTGTCCAATAAACAACCCAAAACAATGTAACTAACAAAGAATTCCAGACACAGAACTTGACTTGCACAAAGACAAGTGAATGGAAGGTCATGGTGTGGTTCAGAAACACCAGAGTTTGCTGCATTGAAGGACTGACATGGAGGCAGGGACTGAGCTGGAGCAACACCTGAAGCTAAGTATGAAGTTTTACAGAGCCTCGGTGAGGAGGCAATGGGATCCCTTAGGCTGAGTAAAAGCTGGAGGGGGTGTGACAGCAAGTGACCATTAGAAAAGTCATACTGAAGCAGTGCCAAGGTTGAAATTAGAGACTGAAGAACTTGAGTTCAGTGGGCCAGTTCTGTAGGCCTGCCCTATCTCATAATCTAGAGCTGGAATTATGGGAGTGGCAGGCGCATGAAGAAACAAGTTTCTGAAGCCATGCCTGAATTAAAACCAAGAGGAATGAGTGACATTTGAATGTGGGGTGAAATGAAGAAAACTTGGATATGACTCTTATGTTTCTAGACTGTGTGACAGGTAGCTGATAGCATCATTAACAGATAGAAAGTACATAATTTTAAAGATAAAATAATGGAGGAGAAATAAGAAGGTATTTTTGTGAAGGCTGGGGGTGTCACACTTTTGTTCCCATCTACCATCTTAATATCCCAAAAGAGACATCCAGAGGGCAGTTCAGCATATGGATTAGAGATTTTAGTTCTCATTAGAGAGATATGGCTAAAACTGGGTGGTGGGGTGGATGAAGTCTCTGAGGAGTCAAAGTAGAGGGAGACCCCTGGGAATACCAGGGTGTGTGTCACTGTTCATTTTTAATCTTTTTTACCCAGCAGTGATCTAGCTCAATCTAAACCATCCTAATGCTTGTGTCTTCAGATTTATTAACTCTCACTCCCCTCTCCACAAACAAGCACTCAGATGGGATATTCTGGCTCTTAACTTTCCCCTGGGCCGCAGAGTACATTTACATCTAAATATGTTGTTGTCAGACACTCAGGACAACTAGATGATCTGGTGTAGCCTAGCCCATAGGATCCTAAGCCCCACTGGGTGAGGAGGGGAAGGGGGCAGAGGAAGCAAAGGCACATGCAAAGGAGGATTAGCGATGTGAGGAAAGAGCTGAAGATGAGATCTGTTGGCAAGAGAGATGGGTCATATAATACAGTCTCATTTCATGAATAAATATCACTCATCTTGCTTCTTTGACATGAAACTACAAATTTTCATCTCTTGACTGTTGCTTGGGATGAGAAAAAATATGAGACTTTTTACCTTTGTAATAAGACTATGCTTCAAAAACCAGAATTCAAATTTCAACTCATCCTTTCAATAGTGGGCTATCTTATCACCAAATTTTAGGGTCTGAGTTTCCTCATGAGTATGATCAGAGCAACAGATGCTATTTTACAACACACATATATGTCTACTTTTTTCTTTTCACCTTCTTTTATGTCCAACTAATTTTAAAATACTACAAAATCGAAAGTTTTCACCAATCTCATAACTAGGTCTGAAGTACTCACTGCCTTAAAACATGTTGTGAATTATGTAGCATTGCATGTTTGCAAGATTATATCCATGATGCTGGGAGATATATTAGGGAGTTGAAGGCACAAGTTTTGGTCTAATGAGGACTTTGGTGTCCCTAGGACCAAAAGTCCCCAGTGGTATGCAGCACATATGTTTTGTGCAGTTGTTTATTGGTTGGGCTACTTAGACTTTTTGAACTCTCTTATTCTTTCACTAAGTTAGAAAATAGTAATAACTATTAACAGAATATTTAGTATTCTACACATTATAGTAAGCTCTTTGCACAAATGATATTACTTAGTCTTTATAACAAACTTATGAGTTATAATGCCATCCATCACCCAAGTTGAAAGGGAAGACACAAATTTCGAGACAGCTAAAAGTAACCATTTCAAGGCCATTCTGCTAAAAAGTGGCAGGAACAAGAAGGCTAGGCCTCTCTGACTCTGAGACTGGCACTGCTACCTCGAAGCCTGCCTATCCTCATGCAGGATTCAAAAGGCATCTCTTCAGAGCATAAGGAGCTTTCAGAAACTGAATAGATAAAACATGATCTGTAATTATTTCCAAAAGCTCCAGTGGGCTTCATTTTAAGTGAACACGATCCTTCATTACATAGTGGAGACCATGTCTGTCGGTTACTCTGACTCTTCGTTTCTCAGTTGTTGCAGGTGACTTGCTGTTTTGAGAAAGCCCCTTAATGCTCCAGGATGTTGTTCTTCCTATTCTCTTTAGCTTAATATTATTAGGAAAAGGACACTTAAAGTCTCCCAAATTAGATTTGATACCTGTCTACTCTGTTGAGTTCATGTGAAGCTTAAAGGAGCTTATGTGGTTAAGGTACTTTTTCAATTGTAAAACATCACACAAATGGAAAAATAATATGATTTTGATTTCCGAGACTTGTCGTATGTCAGCACTTTTCATTATCCAAAGTAAATCAATAAGATAGCAAAATGATGGCAAACTTGCTGAGTGTTAACAATGTATACCATGTTAGGCCGAGAACTTTATATGGATTATTTCAGACACTTTCTGAAAAATCCTATGAGATCTGTAGGATAAAAATCTCAATTTCGTGGGTGGGGAAACAGCTCTCAAGTGCTTAAAAATTTGACATGATCATGTGGATATGAAACTTGGAGGTCTGACTCAGAATATATATTTTTTAAGTTCTAGCCATCTTATACCTTGTTTGTTATGCAATTTGTTTCACTTAGTAAATAGAAACAAAAATTTTCAAATCAGATGTTCTCAATTGCATTTCTAATGTGATATTTTGAATTTCCAATATTAATCTATTGTGATTAGTTTTTTTTTAGATTAGTCGACATTTATACCGTGGATTTCTCTCCCTTTCTTCCTATGTCTAGACATCCATGAACACAGCCTATATGATTTGTGGCATAAATGGATAGTCAGCAAAAAGTCACTAATATCCCCTGACAGCCCAAGAGCTCTCAGACAGGTAATTGTCCTGAAGTGAAACATATATCTGAAATACATCACTCTGAAATAGAAAGAAATGTAACAGTAGGCAGAAATCTGGATTCAATTAGTGTGATGCTATGGACTGTTCTGCACAGATTAAGTGCAATTAATACTTTGTTACCTGGACAACCTCTGTCTTTGCATCAGTAATCTGCTGGTATATGATTCAGTGACTTCTCTATCCCAGCAGTTTTTGACAGATAAGGTCATAATTTATATATAAATGTATACTGTTTTTAATATTTTATTGTAATCATGTAATGATTTCGTTACTCTTTAAACACTCATCTTACAGTTTAAAAACTACAAAATATTGAACATTTTAAAAGTCTTTAGTTGCTCTATAACTGGTGTGGCCCATTTGGTTAGGCATTGTCCTGCAGAAAAAAAAAAGGTCACTGGTTCGATCCCCAGTCAGGATACATGCCTGGGTTGCAGGTTTGGTCCCCAGGGCACATACAAGAAGCAACTAACTGATCAACATTTCTCTTTCACATCGATGCTTCTCTTCTTCTCTTTCTCCCTCCCTTCTCTTCTCTCTAAAAATAAATAAATAAAATCTTAAAGTAATCTTTAGTGGTTATGAGTGCTTCTGATTCATTCCAATCTTTACAGTTAAGATCTTTGGACCAATGTCTAGAGACACAATGAGGATCAGTTGTTGAGTTCCATGCTTTGGGAGCAGATGCTGTCTGGGCAATCACATCAGAAGAGTAAAGCTTCTGTATCTTCTAGGCTTGAAATCCTTTATAAACCTACTGTTAGCTACAAATCCTCAGGGATATTTTTCCCTGACATTAAAAGCCCTGTCATTTTCTGCCCTAGTGAGGAACAAAATTCATTGTATCCACATATAAAATTTTGATAAGGAAGTGCATTTCAGATTATATTTCAATAGTTGCTATACAAGCAAATAAGGTCCACACAACCTTTTTAATCTTAACCTAACTCAAACCAGCCTTTTCAAAGTTTTCTGGGAGAGGAAGGCACTAGGAGGGTCCCTTTATGGGTAGTAGAGGAATGGGCATTTTGGGAAGTAGCTAGTGCAGACATCAACCCAGTATGTCACGTTTCAGTGTCGGGACTGCACACCCAGGGTCTGGCTTCTATGCCTCTCCCACCAATTTCCAAGCTACCCCACAATGCCAATTGTCATGATGTCGTGGTGTTTAAAATGACACCAAACTAATTTTATAAATCTTAGCAGGTCTTAAATGTACATTATATTTTATATAAATTTACATTTAATCTTAAACTAGAAATTACTGGACTTTTTAGGGTATCTTTATGTTTGTTAACGATTTTCAAGAATTCCTGTGTAACTGTGAGATTTTCCAGGTATTGTTTGTTTTACCTGGCTGATCCTTCAGATGTTTTAGGCACTTTAACAGCCAGAAATTAGAGGGCATGGCACAAGGAAAGGATGTCAGCTCAGTAAATTAAGCTGGTGTTCATAAAGGACCTATTATGTTAGGAGGTATTCTCCCTGGATTAGTTCCTAGCAATTTAACTATAATCTGTTGTTTCACTAGGAACAAAAAGGCTAAGAAAAAGGAGTTAACTAAGGAAACTGTGTTTAAATGTAGCAAAGCTGAGGTGCAAGCTTTAATCAGCATGTTCTTCTATGCTAAGCTTCCTACTTCTCCACCTCTATTCTTACTGCTAGAGTGTCAGTTACCCAATCCCTCATCTCTACGTAGCTGAGATAGTGCTTACACATCTCCAGTCAGGTATCCCCCAGAGCTCTTGCTCTTCAGTGTTTGACTCTGTTCCTGACTTTCCATACATTGACTGAGCCTCTGCCATGGCTCAGCTTCCTGAGCCCAACCCACACCTCTCTAGTCCAGAGGTGTCCTTCCACTTTGCATCAGCCTTGCTCGAATTTTTGGTATGCTGCATCTGGCTTGCCATGTGAAAGATTAGTCTACCTAGTTTGTGAATAAATGGTACTCTACTAAGAACTTGTGTGTGTGCGCGCACGCACACGTGCGGTATGTGTATGTGTTAAAGAGAGAGGAGGGAGAATAAATGTCATACTGGGAGAAACTCTTTACAGATGACTTCTTATGAAGCTAAGAGTGCCCTCAATTGGCATCCATATTAATATTGTGCCCTATGAGCTTTCCATCTTATACCCACCTTACATGGCGTAGTATCTGCCCAGGTTTTGCTGTTGCTCTCACGAGCCAGGCTGGGCCAATGCTGCCTTTGGGCCTGGGCAAGGCTCAGTCTACAGGCATAAGAATTGCTGGAGATGGTGCAGTTCAGGAAGGAAGAACCCACCCTGGTAAACAGGCCTCCAAAAAGGTCCTGGCTCTGCAACCCTCCCAGTCTTTCCTCTTCAATTGCTGCACAAACCTCAGCATTACCAAATAACCAAGAGTGTCTCATTTTTGATATGCTTCATTTTTTTTTTTTTTGCTCCAATGATTGGCATTATTTATCAAGGGATATGTCTAGGTCAAGTTAGAGTTCAAGAAGGATCTTGCATGGGTTTTTTTATGTACCCATGCATACAGGATCACCTTGAACTGCTCCAGGCATTCTCCAGCCATTACTGTTAACAGATGCTGTGATAACAATTCTTGAAACTTGCTTGAGGAGTGCTCCTTTGAATGATCTCATTCATGATGAAGGCCATAAATTCGAAGGAATGTTAGACAAATTCCTGACCTGTCTGTGACTATGGGAACTAACTGCTGTTTTCAGGTAGGGCCCTAAAGTTCAAAGAAAAGTAGTCCTAAAGGTTTTGTTTTTTATTTGCATGACTTAAAGCTGAGCCAATCAACTGTGCTTACTGAGGTTCAAAATGAGGTCTAAACAATCTTTTCAATCTTAGGCTGCTAGTCTGCTTGGTAACACCCTGTTAATTCCAGCTTGGGTTGGTAACAGAAACAGAATTGTCATACTGCCTGAGGGAAGTTTTGTAGTTCTTACAGAATAAAGAAAGACATAAGGATGGGAGGGGATACTGAAACTGATTGTAACACAAGTTAATTTTCCAGAAAGAGAAAGGGATTGATAGACAAATCAGAATGAAGAAAAGAGAAACAAAGAGAGATGAAAAACCTGACTTATGCAGCCCTTGGCATCATCTGAAGCTCACATACAAGCTTACTTATCTCCATGGACCTGTAGCTGCCTTCCTCTCCTCTGGTATATACCTTAAATGCCAAGTAGCATGCTTGAACTTTCACCTGTTTGTCTTTCTCCAATCCCAAAATCAATTCTTAATTTATTTAAATTCAGAAATCATGGGAATCTATATTCTCTCCTTGCCATTCAAAAATTCTTAAGATTTAACATAAGGCAAATGACTTATGTTACAGCAATTATTGAGGAAAGCAATATTCTGTGTCAAAACAAATCATAGAAAAATAAGTTAATTTCCTTAAACGGGAAATAAAAATTGTTTCAGCACATCCATCAACTTTCCTTTTTCTTCTCTTGCCATATTAGCAACTGATAGGACTGGCAAATTACTTAAGACCTATGTAAAATAAACAGATTTTTAGCTGTATTTTTGAAAAATCTGCTGTATTGTTAAGTACTATATTTTAAAACCCCCAGAGTCAGGTCCTGTAGGTTAAACATGAAGCTTTCCATAGTTTTGACTGTATTCTCAAAAGGTTTCTGTTATCACCCCAACAAAAAACATTCTGAATGTATGGAGAAATGTAAGTTTCAATTGCATCTAATTGAATCACTTCACATAATTCCATCATTAAAAGCTTGTGCTAAAAATTCTATGATTCCATATAACAGAAATATTTTAACACATGCTATGATAAGCCATTGCCAGCACACATCAATCCTATAGGAATAGGAAAAGACTGGATATGTGACACAGACATTACAGTCCATGAACTCTTCAAAAGAACACAGTGGGGAAGTTGTTAGCTATAAATCAAGGCATGGCATGATGATGTATCAAAAAGCCTTCAAAGACAGAGGAGGAAATGTCTTTGTGTCCCAGTGATTGCAAAACCTGGACCTTCAGTTGTTGTCACTGTGTAGCTAATGTTAATTTAGCATGTGCAATGGGACAGGCTCTTAAAGGAATATTATCTCATTTATATCTCTATGCAATTTGTTCACTTTTTATACTCACTTTACAGACGAGAAAACTGAGACCTCAAGAAGTTTTGTGACTTTTTTAAAGCTGACCAATAGAATGGGTAGCTGATCCACACCTCCCCCTCTGGCCTGCACTAAGCAAAGTGTCTGTCTCCTTCCTGCTCTTGCTGTGACAGAGTGACTTGTACAATAAGCATTTGAAAAATTACATATGTATCCTCTGGTTCTCCTTATCTAAGCTGCTTACATTATTTTGGAAAGTATCTAGTTGCTCCAAATAACTTACCCGAAGGTACAGAAACTCTACGCCGTGTCTGTGGGTCAGTCTAGGTCATCTGGATGTCTAGGAATCACACTTACTTGGCTGTTACTCTTTGCTGGTTTTCCATTTTTTAATACAGAATTTTGAGAAATGAGGTAAATTTTAATAATAATGAAAATCAAATAAATTTTTAAAGTATGCCAATATTTTAATAATATTCAAAATGTCTAGATAATTTAAATGTTATGAAACATATGGACAACTTAAACATTATGAAAAATATCTAGATAACCAATTTATTTCCGTACTGTACTAAAGTCTCCGTATTTTACATCATCAGTGAAGTGAGTGTTACCTGTGCAGTATTTTCCCAAACAATCAGGAAAGTTCAGGCTATCTAACTTGGGTTATTAGGTACTAGTGTGAGCTCTGACTAAGTGGCGTTGCCATGATCACTGTGGTACTCCTGATGGGACCGTGGGGGAAACTTACCTTAAGTACTTTTATGAAGGTCAGATAAGATAATGTATAAGAAAGGGCTTGAGGAGTGCTAAGAACTATCAAAATATCAGTCCCCATCATCCCCCTTACCAGTCATCCTTTATATGTTATTACACTGCCCCCCTCATAAATCACGGCCGTTGAATAACATGTCCCCGAAGAATGTTCATCATGCCTCCTGATGGTGCTGACCGCCCTGGGTGTATAACAAACGAACTGTGTCTGTCAGCCTTGTGTGCACCTGGATTTCTGGTAATGTGCCAATCTTAATGAAGTTGTCTTGCTGTTTTCTAAAAACCTTTTGACACCTGAGGGCATAATGACTGAGCTAGGGTGTGTGGTAATGATAAAATGTGGCAGGAGCTGGGTGGCTGAAGCTTGAGTCAAGTTTGACATGACCTGATAAAATTTCCTGATGCATAATCTCCCTTTGCTCCTTTTAGACAAGAAGTAGTAATAGGAGGCTGTGGGCCTTTTGGCATTCACTCTGAAGAATTACACTTCTACAAAACAACATCAATTTGTATTGCATGACTCACATTGAATAAAAACAAGTTTGTATTCAAGAATCATGCATTGCCCGTTAATGAATTGCCTTTGTAAACAGGGGGATTATTGGTTAGTCACATACACTTTTCTCCCCAGAATGAATGCAGGTGTGTCACTCCAGTTCAGTGTATAATTGTTCATGTCTGAATTGGCCTGCTCTGCTTCTGCTGTTTCTGTGCCCTCTGCATTACTCTGGGTCTAAATACTTAACCGCCCAAGTGTGTTATTGTAAAGCAAGATTATCCACAAGTATTTCAAAAGTGATTTAGTTAGCATTTATGTATAGCTTGAAAATAACTAATTTAATTGCCTTTATTTTACAAACATGGGAGGAGAGACACTGAGAGGCTAAGAGAGTCTCTAAGGTCAGAAATTTATGATATTGAATGAGATTGGATGCTTAGGGCATTGTGAGCCAAAAAAATAAATTTATGACTCTCCTTTATTACACATGATAAACCTAAATTTATAAGAATCGAAGTTTCAATTCTTAAAAAGGTAATTTTGTGGCATTTTAAAATATTTAATACATGCAAATAAAAATCTTACCAAATTCAAATTTATGTCAAAATAATTTAACCTAACTCAATATTTTAGAATTAATTCAAAAGTACCCTTCTATTTATCTTTAAAAATAATTGATTTTTTAAATTCCTCAAAAGTGCTTTAAGGCCACTTTTAACAATAAAATAATTTATCATATGCCACTTTCAGGATGGGTAAATTATTCTGTTTTAGGATATCACTAAAAGCATTCTTTAAGATGGACAGCAGAAGCAAGAGGAAGAATCAATTATAAGGTTTATCAGGAGAAAAATATTAAAGATTTGGATCATTTCTTTTAAATATACATTAAAATATTTATACAGAAAGATATTTTTGATGCCAATGATTCTTAGCTGCAGTTTTGGTAAATTATAGTACCTTATTTCAAAAACACGGCACTATCAAGGTAATTTTTAAATATAATTAAGTTTAATTCTATTTTACCTAAAATCAATGAGTCCATAGCACATGACCTCTGCACGCTGATGGAGTGGGTGGCTGGCAGAGGCATATCCTCCAAACCAGCAGAACCAGCGGAACTCTCCATTCCAAACAGGCTAGGAATTGTTTCTTATTCTTAAAAAAAAAGTTTAAAAAATTATTTTGAAAGTATTTTATTAACACCAAAAACATCTTCCAAAATAAGTGATCAGCTTTTGGGTAATCCACATTAATTTTATATTACATTGATAAAGGGAAGACAGTTTGTGGAAGCTACAACTGGAAATGCAGGCCATTAATGGATTGATTTGTGTCCTCCAAAGAGATATATTGGAGTCCTAACCCCCAGTAGATGTGAATATGACCTTATTTGGAAATAGAGTCTTAGTAGATGTAATCAAGTTAAGATTGGGGGGACTTAATCCAATATGGTTGCTCTTCTCATAAGAAGAGAAGAGAACTGACACACAGGAAGGAAGCCATGTGATGACAGAGGCAAATGCCAAAGATTTCAGGCCATGGCCAGGAGCTAGGAAGCAGCAAAGAACGATTCCACCCAGAGTCTCAGAGGAACCATGCTATGCTGATGTCTTGATTTTGCATTTCTATCCTCCATAACTAAAGGAAGATAAATTTCTGTTTCTTTAAGCCACTCAGCTGGTGGTAGTTTGTTGCAACAGCTTTAGGAAACCAATACAGATTTTGAATATATATACTATGAGGTCTGCACAGAAAGTATCAAGCCATGTGATATGAAAAAGAGACATTTATTGAAGAAGATACAAGATAGAACAAACATTCGACTTCACAATGATGCCTCAGTCCTCTTCAAAGTAGGCACTTTGGGAACTCAACACAGTTCTCCCAGATTATTTTCCACTGTTCAAAACACTCTGCAACATCTTTTGTTGGAATCGTTATCAGCTATCCCATTATATTTTCCTGAATCTCATCAATGGTCTGGAATCTCTTTCCTTTCCAAGTTGAATTTAGTTTTGGGAAAAGCCAGATTTTGGAGAGGGCCAAATCTGGTTCATTGGTTACAGTTTGAATCAAGTCATTAGCAACTGCAACACAATGTTCCTTCTGCTCTGGTAGCGGAAGCCATGGGATAAATTTTGCCAAGACATGTTTCATTCCAAGATATTGCTGCAAAATCTCAGATACAGTAGATTTTGGAATCCCCAGATCAGCTTCTAGTTCTTGCACTGTCAGCCGCTGATCTTTGTTGATTGCAGCCAGTACACATTCAACATTCTTAGGTGTTCTGTTTGTTTCATGCTTTCCAGAATGTGGATGACTTTCAATAGATTCTTGACCATTTTTGAAGCATTTGTGCAACACTTACGTGTGCTGCACTGCATTGCATAAATGCCTAAAAGCTATTCTGAAGCATCTGAATAGTTTTCCCAGCAGAATATTCAAACTTAATGCAGATTTTTAATGCAGATTTGATGTTCTACTCGTGCAGTCATTTTGAATATGATGGCCACACAGTACACATGCTTAGTCAACGGCTTCTACAGCCCCCACTGACTAGTACAATGAAGTCGTCATGGTTCACACATGTGCATTCCAGTTCACTCTCCTTGGCTGCAAGGTTAAACTGATGTGCAAACCCTTCTCATTATATTAACAATGGCTGGACTTTTTCCAGAGAGAAGACTCTCTCTCTCTATACACACACACACACACACACACACACACACACACACACACACATTCTTTCAATCAAAATATGATAGCCACCTCAAAATGCAGAAAAATGATTGATTCATATAACCATAGCAACATACTAAAAGATTCACTTTCACTTGAAGATCTTCTACTTCAGTAGAATTCTTAATACTGTATTCAATTCATTAAATGTTTCTTTTTTGAAGTTGTTAGCTATTTCTTGATCTCTAATCTTAAGACTAATTCTAAACGTCAAAGCTTCAATATTTCAAATTTTAAATTTCTGCCCTTTGCTGTGACACTCCTAAAGGGAGTCATCTGTCTCCCTACAGCATTTCATTCATTAAACACTCAACAGTATACGGTGTACAGGATGGTTACATCTCCTGTAATTATTTGCTAATGTGGATATTCTACTTTCTCACTGAACTAATTTAACAACAACAACAAAAAAACTGTGTCATCAGCATTATATTGTTATAGATTAAGTTGTGTTCCATAAAGAAATAGACTGAAGTTGTGACCCTCAGTACTTCTGACTGTGACCTTATTTGGAAGTAGGGTTTTGGCACAAGTAATCAAGACAAAACAAGTTTATTAAGGTGGGCACTAATCCAAAATGACTTGCATCTTTATAAGAAGAGAAGACAGAGGCACCCAGAGGAAGAATGTCACATGGCAATGGGGGCAGAAAGAGATTAGTGTGATATAGCTGCTAACCAAACAATAACAAGAATTACTGCCCACCACTGGAAGCTTAAAAAAAAAAAAAGCATGGGGCAGATTCTCTCTTAGAGCCTTCCACAGAGTATGGCTCTGCCAACATCTTTATTTCAGGCTTCTAGCCTCCAAAATTGTGAGAGAATATATTTCTCCTGTTTTAAGACACCCAGCTTATGGTTCTTTAAATGTCAGCCTTAGGAAACTAATACACATATAAAGTATAGAACGTCTTTGACTGTAACTGTTTTATTAAAAATGCAAGTAAGTTATGAAGGCCTTTGACCTTTCTATTTCCAGAGGCATGATCTTAAACATTAATTTTCTAAACAATCCAGAAAATGCCATTTTCAAGTGGCTAGTTCATAGAAAGCTGAACAACAATCTTTGACTTATCTATACAAACTAAAGAGTATGAAGTTTTAGAATTGTATGGGTCACAGATGAGAAAAAATGTTACATTAAATCTTTGATCCTGTATGCACATGAAAAAAAGTAAGAAAATACCCACAAGTTTTATGTTGATTTTCTTTAAAAAAAACCACTTTGGATAATATTATTTACATGAAAAAAATTATGGACATGAAAAGCAAAACAAATTTTCCAAATCCTTTCAATATTATTCTTAAAGAAAACATTTTTTTTTTTGAATTCTTATTTCTTCATTCTGTTCTGGTTGGATGTTTCTTTCTTCCTTTTGTTCCAAATCATTGATTTGAATCCTGATTTCCTTCCTGTCACTGTTGGGTCCTTGAATATTTTGCTTTATTTCACTTTGGGTGTTTTTAATTTGTTCTTTCATTTTTTGACCAAGCTCAATCAGTTCTGTGAGTATTTTTATTACCAGTGTTTTAAACTCTCCTTCAGATAGATTGGCTATCTCCTTGTCACTTAGCTCTGTTTCAGGAGTTCTGCTCCATTCTTTCATTTGGACCATATTTCTTTGTCTCCACGCCCCTGTTAAATTAGAAGGGGGATGGGCCTTAGGTATTCACCAGGGCACTGTGACCCTTTTTGCTGCATTATGGTGCTGTCTGTAGGGGAGGGGTCAGAGAGGGAACAATACAGCTCCCTTGCTCAGCTCTTGCCCCACTTTCCAACAAACAAGAATTCAAAAAAAAAAAAAATGAAGAGAGGCTTAGTAACTTCTGGGACAATGTTAGATGTTCCAATATCTAAATTATAGGGGATTCAGAAGGAGAAGAACAAGAGCAAGAAATTGAAAATTTACTTGAACAAATAATAAAGGAGAACTTCCCAGTCTGGTGAAGGAAATAGACTTCCAGGAAGTCCAGGAAGCCCAGAGAGTCCCAAAGAAGTTGGAACCAAAGAGGAACACACCAAGGCACATCATCATTAAGTTACCCAAGATTAAAGATAGAGAGAGAATTTTAAAAGCAGCAAGAGGAAAGGAGAGAGTTACCTACAGAGGACTGCCCATAAGACTGTCAACTGATTTCTCAAAAGAAACCTTACAGGCTCGAAGGGGCTGGAAAAAATATTTGAAATAATGAAAAGCAGAGACCTACCTCTAAGATTACTCTATCCAGCAAAGCTATCATTTAGAATGGAAGGGCAGATAAAGTGCTTCCCAGATAAGGTCAAGGTAAAGTAGTTCATCATCATCAAGCCCTTATTGTATGAAGTGTTAAAGAGACTTATCTAAGAAATTGAAGATCAAAAACTATGAACAATAAAATGACAACAAACTTACAAGTAATAACCTCCTAAAAACAATGAAAACAAAAACTAAGCAAACAACTAGAACAGGAACAGAATCAGAGAAATGGACATCACATGGAGGGTTTTAATTTGGAAGGGAGAGGGGAAGAATGTGGGGGAAAGGTGCAGGGAATAAGAAGCATAAGTGGTAGGCATAAAACAGACAGGGAGAGATTCAGAATGGTCTAGGAAACAGAGAATTCAAAGAACTTATAGGTACAACCCCTGGACATGAACTAAGGCGGGGAATGCTGGAGGGTTGAGGGGTTCGGGGCAAAGGGGGGAAAAGGGAAAAATTGGGAAAACTATAACAGTATAATCAATAAAATGTACTTTAATAAATAAATAAATTTGGTGCCAAAAGAAAAACATTAAATGTAAATAACTTGTGCCAGTGAACAAGTTTCCATATTGCTGAACTGCTTGTTATAGCTCAGGTCTTCCCACAGAGTAACCTTTCCCTCCTGGACAGCTTTGTCCTGTGGCATGTGGCCACATCTCCTTGGCATGCCTTCCTACCCTCTAGAATATGCCTTTTTGGTTCATTTGCATAGTCTATTAAAGAACCCCAAAGGATTCTGAATTCAGAATTTTTTTCTGAGTAACTGAAGTCTTCCTATCTATTAAAAACAATGAATGACTATACCTAGTGCTCCTTCTTGGCCATGAGTTCCACTAAGGAGAATGAATAGGACATTTGCTTTTATCTTCAGCACTCAGGACCACACTGGGCACATAGTTTGTAGTGAGATCAAAGTTCTGTCAAATAAATGTATCCACTCTAATATCTACAGGTAAGTGAAGGGTGTTGGGAGATTTTTTAAAGATGCTACTTCTTCTTCCTTTCTTTTCTTATGCCTTTCTTCCTTCTGTCTTTCCTTCCTTCCTTCCCTAATCCCCTACTTTCTTTTTCAGTCACAATTGCCACAATATTTGCTGAAGTCTGAGAGCTAGCATTATTCAATGAATTTTGGTCTATTAATATTTTTAAAAAACTTAGTAGAGGGTACAGGGTACTATCTCCATTCTACATAGAAACTGTGATCATGGTTTATATATTAAAAAGGAGCAGAAACTTTTGTTAGCAAGTTTAGATTGACTTATTAAGGATTCCTAAATTTGTCACTTGTGTGGATTATAGCAAAGTGAAAGAGCCTGTCTCTATTTTATAAAAGAAATCATGTTGTTGGGTAATACAAAACATCCAATACTGATATTTTATCATTGTTTTTTAATAAAGAATTACTTACTATTTTACTAACTTATTTTTATTATGTGAAAAGGTATGTTATTAAAAAATAAAAACATGAGAATGAAATATTCAAAGTATTCATGGGTGTCCTGCAGGCCACATCTGGCCCAGGATGGCTATGAATGCAGCCCAACACAAAAGTGTAAATTTACTTAAAACATTATGAGAATTTTTTTGTGATTACGTGTTGCAATGTATTTAATGTGTGGCCCAGAGACACCAAAATGTTGGACACTCCTGGAAAGTGTAGGCACAAAATGGCCATTTTTGTTTGTCAGCAAGGTAATTAGAATCTGTTTCTAGTTTTTCAAAAGGCAATTAACTTATTTGTTTTGCTACATCAAGTGTAAAGAGATTACCTTAAGAATCTCTCTTAACAAGAACAAAATAATACATCTTTGTAAAGAGTTAAGAGCATATACACTAAATTCTAAAATGTGACAAGATATTCATTGAAGAATAAACATTTCTCCATGCAAAAGATTAATGATAGAGATGGAAGGAAAATTTATTTTTTTTTTCTTTTTTAAAGTGCTAGCAATTTATGTGGGTAATTCTCTCTTATTTTTATCATCTCTATATCTATCTATCTATCTATCTATCTATCTATCATCTATCTATCAATCATCATCATCTTTATCTCTGTCTCTATCTACCTCATCTCTCACTCATTTTAGGTTTTTATTACATTACCTTTTCCAGGTGTGCTGTCAACATTTGAGCCTTTGTGTGTGGAGGGAAAAAATCTCTAACATTTTTACGAGTTGAGCATAATCTATGAGAGATTAGAGTGATAAAAACGAATTAGTTTTTCTGTACATTTATATAGGACACCAATAGTTCAGGGCAGCATGAGGACAAAGGCAAGCAAGAAAGACGTGAAAGATGATATAGAAACAGTTTAGAAAACAAACAAATCAGTAAGTCAAGGGGGTGTTAGAAGTGAGATGAAAATATGCTTTTCCTGTGTGCAACATTGATTGATTGGTGAAGTTTACTCAAGAAAAGGAGGACTGAGGGTTTCTGTGTGTACTTAATGGAAGAAGATTCTGAAGTGGGCCATGAAGGTCTGCCATGCATGGGCATGAAAAGAAGTTTTGATATGTTTTCTGTACTTTTATGACCCTGTATTAGTGTTAAGATTGATGAACATGGCTCATAATGTGCTGTGGGATATAACAATGAGAGGCCCAGGGTGTTTGAACTCAGCTACAGTGATGAATCTGAAGACATACTGTTCCAAGGAATTTGATGTGAGTTTAGGCAACTGCACTATTAGTTTAGGTAAAGTTAAGACTAAAATCAGAACAGATGATTTATATTTTGAAGAAGGGAGAAGGAAAAAAAGAAAATCACCTTTATTAAATTGAATGACTTCTACGTACAAGGTCTGATTAGAAAAGTCCCTTCCATTGTTCATTAACAAGAATGTTTTTGTATGACATCGACATAACCTGGCAGCTGAGGAGAGTGCATTGGAATGCACATGCATGATCAATGAAGACTTCACTGCCCCCACAGCCAGTGGGGGCAGTAGAAGCCATTGAGTGAGCATGTGTAGTACGTGGCCGTCACATTCAAAATGACTGAGTGACTAGAACAACGAATCTGCATCAAATTTCACATTCAGTTTGGACATTCCTCTGGGGAAACCATTCAGATGATTAAGAAGGCTGCAGCTATGGACAATTGTTTATTGGCAGCTACATCACGATAACATGCCCTGTTCATGTATCACATCTCATGCAGAGGGTTTTGGTGAAACATTAAATCAGCCAGGTGGCTTAGTCCCCCTATAGCCCAGATTTGGCTCCCTGAAACTTCTGGCTTTTCTGAAAACCTTTGAAAGGGAAGAGATTTCAGACCATTGATGAGATTCAGGAAAATATGACAGAGTAGCTGATGGCAATTGGAACAACTGTGTGAGGTCCCAAGGTGCCTACTTTGATGGGGACTGAGGCATCATTGTCCTGTGTACAATGTTTCTTGTATCTTCAATAAATGCCTCTTTTTCATAGCACGTGGCTGGATACTTTCTGGACACATCCTGTTTGTAGGAGAGAGTAAGCTAGTACTCACTTTTAAAAACAGAGTTGACATTTATTTTTTAATTTGCAGATGAAGGCATTGAGGGTCCAAGAGGTTAGGAAATTTCTTCAGTGTCATGAAACAATCTAGTTTGTCACAACTCCAGAGCCATTCTTTCTTCTGGACTACTCTTAACTTTTAGTTTTCACTTCTTTTTTTTCCTTTTTCCTTTTTAATAATATATTTTATCGGTTATGTTATTATAGTTTTCACATGATGTGTCAGATGACCCTGTGAGTGACTCTCTTATGTGAATACCTGTTAGATTAAAATCCTACCTGTAACTCCACCTCTTTCTCATCTACTCAAGAAAATATATTTTAACACATGTAAATAATAGTACCATTTAAAAAAAGTAGTCTGTTCTAATAAAAATGCCAGCTACCATTTGTTGAGTACCCTTACTCTGGGCCACAGAAGGAACTAAGTGTCTTATATGTATTGCCTCTTTTAATATTCACACTAGGCCAGTAAGGTAGCAAAAGTTGGATTAGAAGTTAGGAAGAGGCAACAGAAAGTTTTGACTCTATATTTCTAATCCTAGAGTCCTGCTCTCTACCACTGCTTGATAATCTAAATATAGGATGTTTTTGTATAAATCTATATATAAACAGTGGCCTGGAACTTTAAATGTAATTAACTATTTGGTACATACACAAGTAATAAAATTTATAAAAAGAGATAAACCACTCTCAATATTTGATTTTGTAACTGTTAATGGTGATAAAATGTTTGCAATGGTTCTTGCAATTAATGCCAATTCACACATATTTTCCAAAATGGTATATGAGAAATTTTACCATTGTCAGTTTGTCTTATTTTATGATAAATGGCTATAATTTTTCTTCAAGAGAAAAGAAAACCAGAGAAAGCAGGTGAGATGGTGAGAAGATATCATTGAGAATTATGTATCTTATTCATACAGATTACGTATTAGAACTGATAGAACTCTGGCTGTTTCAAAGTAATGGAACACATGTATATGTATGTGGCATTTTTGGTCTGAAAGAACTCATTTTCTAGTATGAGAGTGAAAGATAAATAAGCAAAGGGTTTCATTGTATTCTAAGGGCAATTACAAATTACCATGGGGACCCAAAGTGGTCTAATGCCACCTAAGGAGACATGGTGACACAAGTAACAATTAGAGGAGCAATTGAGATGAAAATTTAACTTATGAAGAAGATTGCCAGGCTTAGCTAATAAAAATGCAGGATTCCCACCCTGGCTGGTATGGCTCAGTGGATTGAGTGCTGGGGTGTGAACCAAAGGGTTGTGGGTTTGATTCCCAGTCAGGGAACATGCTTGGGTTACTGGCCGGGTTCCCCATTGAGGACATGCTAGATAGAGGCAACTGATCAATGTATCTTTTGCACATCAATATTTCTCTCTCTTTCTCCCCCCTTTCCCTCTCTCTAAAAATAAACAAATAAAATGTTTTTTTTAAAAATGTAGGATTTCCACTTAAATTTGCATGTCCTATAAACAAATAATTTCTTGTTGGTATAAGTATATCCCAAATATTGTATGAGACTTACTTAATATAAAATAATAAGAATCCATTGTTGTCTGAAACTTAAATTTAGCTGGCATCCTGTACTTTATCTAACATCCCTATTTATGGGTAAACTAGAAGAAAGTTAAATTGACTAATAGGATTGACAGTGATTTTCATATGTAATTTATACAGTAATGTCTTCTTTAATACATATTTTTAAATTACTATGTGTGTTCTTACAGCAAGTGACTGGTACAAGTTTGTAGATATGTGGAGGAGGGCTGTATAAACTATATTCTCAATTGAGAAATAAGGTTGACAAGATACCTAAAATAATACTAAAACTTTTCCTCAGCTAGAAACAAAAGATCTGATTTACAAAGATATTATTGCATATTATAACTTAAATAAAGTATCATGGAGAGTTAAAACTGAGTGAATTCCAAATCTACTTCTGGCCCAGGGACTGATTCTGTGAAATTAAAAAGTAGTTAAGAGATACAATTTCTTGCTCACTTTTCAGAATGTTGACCAAATGCCTCTTAGAACAGACCTAAGTTCATAATTTTCTCTGTAAAACTTTACATTTCCTTGTGTTTCACTAAGCTTTTTTTATAGGTAGAATAATTACATAGTTAATGAAGGTTCAGGTCACACCTTGAGTCTTTGGCTGAGCAAAGAACAGAACTCATAACTTTAGGTTTCAATCCCTGTCTTGCTCACAGAGCCCTGCTGTCTGCCTTAACTCAACTTCAAAATGCATATCCCTGACAGCCAAAAACATTAGCACCATCAATGTCTGAACACACAAAAGCCTATGTCTTGAATGCTGTACATGCCTTGAGTGCTAAAGGAGTTTGCCAGGGTGCGTTTTGGTACAGTATAATGTAAATAAATCACAAATTGAAACATAATACTGTACCAAAACGCACCCTGGCAAACTCCTTGAGCACTTATTTGTCCTAGAAAGATACAAATTTACCTTTTATAAGATAATACACCAATACTGTTTAGTAGAGGGAGAAATTTTTTTCTAAACTTCTGCTAGTCTAATAATAAAATTGACATGAGACAGGTTAAGAAGAGAAAATTAACTTTAATTACATATGTGCATATGGGAACTTCATCTACATGAGACATTAAAAAACATTCAGCTAAAATGACGTATGACATACTGAGCTAAAGATGAGGTAGAATACCTGAGGCTTCAGAGAGGGGGAAGGTCATTGCAGGATGGTAAGAAGGTCAGATATCTAATAATTAGATATTTGCTCTGCAATATAGATACATCACAAAAAATCATTTTTGGCAATAGACCTTATTATGGGCCAGGCCCCCTATTTAGACTTTTCTGAGTAGTTAAGGCAGTGGCAAAATTTTTTTCCTGAGCCCACAGACCCTGGATTGCCTTCAGCTTAAAATAATTCACATGCCAAAGTACCACATCCTGGGGAAGTTTGTTTTGAAACACTTCAACTTATAGACAAACATTAAAGAAGATAGAGCTGGCATTTCATAATGCTTTACTGGAAGGTAAATATTTACTTGGCAAATCAACATTTTTAATACTATTTACATATGAACTCTTCTTTAAAGAGAAACTTTAAGTTGGATGGGCTAATATGAAAGAACCTTAAAAACAAATTCATGCTATTATGTACTTTTCTTAGATGTATATTCCTCTTGCTAAGTCAGTTCCTTATTCTTACTCCAGAGCTTCCAAGAGAAATATGTGTGTCAATACTGAGTGAGCACAGCTCCTAAAACCTTTCTTTAAAATATGTATAACCTCATTTTCTTCCCCAGCAAATAAATTGTGTAATGCAACCAAAGTTTATTTTTAAAAAATCAGAACAATTTATGGTATTTTATTCTATACAGGTACCCTGAATTTAAAATCTGTTAGTCTTTTTTTTTTCTGTAGTAAAAAGTTTACCATAATTCTAAACTGCACTCGCCCCTTTCTTTTCTAGGCTGGGGTCAGGGAATAGATCATCTATCTATATGAACCATTTCTCAGAAGGATCCTTCACATCAGGGAAACACACACACACACACACACACACACACACACACACACACACACACAACAGTATTTTAAATACCTCTCTCTGGCTTAGCTTCTTGACATCACTTACTAAAAGTTTTACCAGTGGTCTTCGGTAGACTAGCCATGCAAAGCAGCATGCATGTACTAGTGTTAATTTTAAAAAGAAACCTTATGCTACATTCCTTTTCTACTACACTAAATGGGATTTTTTTGTGCATTTCTTGGCGTTTCTAATACTCTGTTGGAAAAATAAAATGTTTAACATTGGAAAAGAAAAAAGATGCCTAATCATTGTTGCCAAAGTATGAACCCATGTTTGTGAATGCATTGAGATGCAGAGGTAATGTGGAGAGAGCTGGAGCAATGTCAGCACGGATGAAAGCTTGGTGGGTCAAATGCTTCTCAAAGATGCTCAGCAACAGTAGGTTAGAGATTCTTGCCCATAGATATGACCTTTAATTAACCATACAAGCCAGGTTCCCTTAATTCCCTTTCTTTTGGTAGAGCTAATTAGGTGGAGACTCCAGCCCAGTATAGTTACTGTTCTCTAATTTAGCAGGTGATGGTAAGTAAAAGCAAAGCCTTCACCTAAGGTGAAGTCTGTCATGTCTGGAAGCAGTAGTATCTGCTCATAGATATGAAAAGAAAGAATAATCATACTATGGAAAAGTGTCTTCTCTGTACTTTGTGTCCTGCATTTGCAGGTAAATTAGTCTTGTTGTTCAATGATATACAGTAGTTTCCATTATCCACTGAGGATACTTTCCAAGACCCCCATCTGATGTCTGACTGATAGTTCCAAACTCTATATATACTATTCTTCAATACATATTCACCTATGATAAAATTTAATTTATAAATTAGGCATAGTAAGAGATTAATAAGAATAATTAATCATGAAATAGAACAATAATAATGATAATATATGTAATAAAAGTTATACGAATGTTCTCTCTTCCTCTCAAAATTGCCTTATTGTACTGTACCCATCTTGTGATGTTGATGATGTGAGATGACTAATGTTCTACCTGCTGAGATGAAGTAAGGTAATGATTTAGCTTTAGGTTGCTATAAGGATTATTTGGACAAAGCACTGTGATACCTGGATAGTGGAAATGATCACTGAGATGGCTACTAAGTGACTAGTGAGTGAGTTGCATACACAGCGTGGATACTGTGGACAGAGGGGCAATTGACACACACCTTTGGTGGGAGGATGGAGCAGAATGGCATGAGATTTTATTATTTACTCCAGACGACAAGTAATTTACAACTTGTGAATTTACTGCTATTTGTGATTTCAGGCATCTGCAGAATATCTTGGAACGTACTTTTATACTTAAAATTACAGTGAATGAGGCAGCTATGGTTCAGCTAGAAAACCATGGGGTTTGCTATGGGTGTTGCCTTCAGTGAGGGCATTTTCCATATACACTGAACAGCTTTGGGAAAGATCCAAACAAAACATATACAAAATTTCTTCAGTGTACATGATAGTTGAATTCCTGGAAAAATTCAGAATATATTAAATCCAAGCAAGATATATTTTGGGTTCACATGTAAAATGATGTTAGATTCTTGGCCCACATTGTTAGATGTCTGGGGTGGGGGCACTGAAAAGACAGGCATAGAAAAAAAAAAGGCAGGCTTATTTAAAAAACTTAAGATTTACTTGTTTCCAGAATTTTTCATTTTATATTTTTTAACTGCTGTTGAAAACTTGTAACTGAAACTGTGAAAAAAAAACTGTAGACAGGTGAGAACTATTATATTAAAATATGTTGAGGGTAGCAATAGAATGTTTTAAAAGACATCATTTTCAAAATCAGATGGTACATTCACTATCTATGTGGGACACTATGCCTCTGCTTTAAGAGGTTTGCATATTAAAATTTTACAATTTCTACCTTTTCAACTAAATTGTAAGTAATGAGGGAGACAGAAATCTTCAATGACTTAGATACCTTATTTTTCTCAAAGGGAAACAAAAAATATTAAAAATCATAATAATAGAAATAATATAATTAAATAATACAAAAATTGATGCTCACAGAATTGATTGAGGTTAGTTGCAAAATGAAGGAACAAATGAAAGCCATACCAAGTGAAATAAAGAAAAATATACAGGGAGCCAACAATGAAGGGAAGGAAAACAGGACTCAAATCAAAGATTTGGAATAAAAGGAAGAAATAAACATCCAACTGGAACAGAATGAAGAAACAAGAATTCAAAAGAATAAGGAGAGGTTGAGGAACTTCTGGGACAACTTTAAGCACTCCAACATCCAAATCATAGGGGTGCCAGAAGTAGAAGAGGAAGAGCAAGAAATGGAAACTTATATGGACAAATAATGAAGGAAAACTTTCCCAACCTGGTGAAGGAACTAGGCTTCCAGGAAATCCAGGAAGCCCAGAGAGTCCCAAAGAAGTTGGACCTAAGGAAGCACATGCCAAGGGACATCATAATTAAGTTACCCAAGTTAAAGAGAAGGGGAGAATCTTAAAAGCAGCAAGAGAAAAGGAGACAGTTACCTACAAAGGAGTTCTCATGAGACTATCAGATAATTTCTGAAAAGAAACCTTGCAGGCAGGAGAGGGATAGAAAGGATTCCAAGTCATGAAAGGCAAGGACCTACATCCAAGATTGCTCTATCCAGCAAAGCTGTCATTTAGAATGGAAGGGAAGATAAAGTGCTTCTCAGATAAGGTCAAGTTCAAGGAGTTCATCATCACCAAGCCCTTATTATATGAAATATTAAAGGGACTTATCTAATAAAAAGAAGATCAAAACTATGAACAGCATAATGACAACAAATACAACTACCAACAAACAAACCTAAAAAAAGAACAACAACAAAGAAAAAACTAAGCAAACAATTAGAACAGGAACAGACTCATAGAAATAGAAATCACATGGAGGGTTAGCATCAGGGAAGGGGAGAGGAGAGAATGGGGGGGAGGTACAGGGAATAAGAAGTGTAAGTGGTAGACATAACATTGGGGGAGATTAAGAATAATATAGGATATAGAGAAGCTAAAGAATTTGTATGTACAATTCATGGACATGAACTAAGGAGAGGAGGGGTTGCAGGGTAGAGGGGGGTAAACAGGAGAAAAAAATTGAAACTCTAATAGCATAATCAATAAATTATACTTAAAAATAATTGATGCCCAGTGAAAATTCTTTCTTCTTCCCCTTTAAATATGGAGTTCTCTCAGATTACATAAGAGAATAAATTATATAACAATGAACATTTTTTATATTTTTTCACAATTCAGCACTCAACCAAACTAGGAAGAATACCTATAGAATTAAGAACATCCTTAAGTAATTGCTAGTCATTTGTTTTCAACCCTTTATACTAATATTTAGAACTGTGAGGTTAAATGTTCTGTTTGTTATTTTAATATATAAAAGAGTCAAGTGGTTCTTGTTTTGGCAAGTTTCATAAAGTATCTTTTTACTTAGATGGGTTTTGCCCAATAATTTTTCATACTTTCTTAAGAACTAATTCACATATTATGTTTTCATTCAAAATCATTTATATTGTAATTGGAACTTTGGATCAATTTTTTTTCCCAGGGTTATGTGTCAAAGATCAACTCTTTTATTAGTGTGATGTGAATAAGGGTTATAATTATAATACAATATAACTGATTTATGTGTGTGATTTTTCATTAATTTATCATAGCCTTATTATCTCTTTGGATTTCATGTAACGTGTTCAGTATAATTTTGAAATATAAGAGAGGTCTGTGCAAAAAGACAGAGAAAATTTATATATATAAACACATATATAATATATATATTTAACTACATCTATAGCTTTTGGAGCTCTGGAAAAATGTAAGCTTGTCCTGGACAGTGAATAATGCAAACTATTAGGCTCCAGCATTCAGTCAACCAAAGAAGCATACAAAATTACTCACTGCATTTTGTTTTGGTTGCTTCTCTGAAAAACCAGATCTATTTCAACATATGGAAACTAAAACACATAAGTAAAACTAACAATACTTCCATTAAATTAATATCATTTTATTAACTTATTAATATTAAAATGAAAATAACACAGTCAAGTAATAGAGAATCAGAACAATAACAAAAACTTGAGTTATGTAGAACTGCTATAATTCACTCAGTTTCTCTCAGAGCTTCCTAGTAGCCAGAGAAAACATAGAAAATCAGAAGTTGCATGGCTCCCCTTTTCTAATAGGGATGATAAAAAAGGATATTATTTGGTCAGGAGAGACAACTTTGTGTCTAATCTCAGCTTTCCCATGTCTTTTATATGGGAATCCTGGATGTCATGGTCAAGGATCTCATCAAAAGTCATTTTATAAAAAATAAAAAATAAAAAGCACTGCTCTATCTATGGCTATATTTCATAACTGTCTTTTATAAAAGCTGCTATCAGAAATTGTTTAGCTTCACGAAGGCATGAACATACTTTATGGGCCAAAATGTCAGCCCCTGAAAGAGTGATGCGCATCCTCGTGTACCAGTGAGGTGCAGCTTCTATGCTGTCACCACTGATGAGAGCACAGGCTCTGAATCAGACAGATGATTCACGTTCAGCCCCCGTCTCAGCTTCTCAGAAGCTATGTGACCAGGGACAAGCTATTGGCCAACATCTTTGCATTAGGAGTGAATTGCTCAGAGCATATTAAATACATCAAGATGTTAGTCACTATTAACTTTATTGGTTAATATTATTATCAATATGTCCTTCAAAATCAGAGAAAACCATATTCTAGTAAAGAACAATTTGTGACCAGGTAGATAGTGCTGTGTGTTGTTTTCCTCCCACATTTGACAATCATAACATGTTTGGAAGAATCATGTTCTATTGCTTCAAAGTTGTGAAAAAAGGTTTTTACAAAGAGAGCAACTTTTATAATGCTTGTCACATTATATGTTACTCTTTCATGGGATATAGAAAACAAATGAAGGAAAAAGAAGCTGTGTTTAAGCACACAATGTAGTACTTTAAAAACGTAGAACAGAATATTCATGACAGTAGGCAGTGGAGAGGAATACATACCTCTTTACAGCACAGGTTAATGTGCCACTAGATGAGGCCAAATGACAAACATAATGAAGTCTGAGAATATGGCATATTTTTTCCCTTATTTTCATTTGTCCAGAAGTGTCTATTGGGTTAGGCTCATCTCTTGGATGGTGGAAATCCTGGGACCAGAACAGAATTCCTTGTCTTCCTTCACTCACATCACAAAAATCAGTTTACAATCTATCGGTCCAAGACATATACAATGATCTTAGGCAAAATGTTCATCCTGTCTGGACGTTAGTTAAGTCATCTGCATTTGAGGTTAAAAGACCTGCTTTCCCTGCCTCACATATGTTCTGTATTATATGAAGAGAACCACAGCAGTGATAGTGGAATGACATTGTGACAGACAAACAGAAAACACTGGGGGATGACTTTTCTCACCCACCCAGACTGGTTGCTGGCTGGGTGAGATTATTCTTTTAATCTATCTGAAATTGAGTTTTATCTTTTGTGACATGATGATATCAGTATCCATTCCACAGTTTTCTTCTGTTATATTCACTGATTCTTTCAACATACATTTTTTTAATACAATTATGTGCCAGGTACTGATTTACATGCCTAATGATAAATTAGTAAATGAAATTGAGGAAAACAACATCCTTATTATCATCACCATTGTTGTCATCATTGCCATCATTGCAGTGGATGACATTTTTTTCTGCAATTATAATGTAATTTTTACTGTGCTGCTATTCTTATTTCATCCTCACATTTTTTAATCTATACTATAGTGCAGTTAACACCATTTTATGGATAGAGAACCCAAAATTCAATAACTTGCATATTTCAACAAAGAACCAGTTTACCTTGGTTATTATAAAATGTTACCTTGATTATTATTAATTATTATTCATCACATCTATAGTTTACTTGAAAGGTTTTGGAGGCTCCTAAAGGTCAATGAGTATAGACAGGGATATCCAGGCATAGAATGTGGACCTCATTCTTACTTTATATAATTATGTGAACAGATGGGAGAAGCTAATGACTTTTAGTCCCAGTTGCGTTAAACAAGATTAAAGATGCTGGCAAAGACTGAAGATTTGTGCTGGAGAGTTTATATTTCATTGCCTGGATCCCAAGTCATTCAGTCTCTTAGTGTTATCATTATTCTTCTAGTCCATACTGTGGATTTTATGTATATTTTTGTGTGTAGATGTATGCACTACTGTCTGGTTTTCCTAAAGGTGTAACAGAGTCCTAATGCTTGCCCCACCCTAAAGTTTTGCTTTTCTCCTTATATGACCCTAGAATATACTGTGGCATTTGGGTTTGCAGTTTCATAGCTGTTTCAGGACCTGCTATTTAATTAACTGTTGATGTACCATCTGGGCTGTTCAGAGTTTTGTGTTGCATTTTCTCCCATTCACCTTGGAATCTTATAGACATATTTGTCTATTTTTTAACAAAGTTCTTGAATAAGCAGTAAGATCTATGCATGAGGCATTGCAAAATTTCAGGAAAAAACACCTACTTTCCATTAGTTTTAGTTTAGATTTGGGAAAGCTAAAATGTATAGCTCAGTATACCTTGGAATTATTCTGTTTTTCATATAATCCTTCTACGCAAATTTCAGAGCACAATACTTTATTCAGTTTCCTTCACCTCATATTGCTTTGCGATTCGGCCGTAGTGCTTTAATTCTGTTCAACTTCAAGTTCTGGCAATTGAATAAAATGAGATATGAGAACATATTGCAAATATGTTAGATACATTTCCAATATTTAAAAAAGATGTTTATGGAAAACATATTGTTTCTTATATATTTTTCTTAAATTGGTTGAGTGATGTATTCTGTTTACAGACCAAGGGTTCTTTGTAACACCAGGTTATATCCCAAGACTGCCTGCTGTTGCCATCACTGTGTAGAGGATATACGTAATGCATTTCCTTATGAATAAGTCTTCAGTCTATTAAATGCAGTGAGCTGGTAATTGAGATTAAACTGTCTCAGACAGGCACACATATAACAAATTAAAAAATATATATGTGTACACAGACCCACACACACTATGTGCTCCAGATGAAGATATACAGTGGGTCATGTCTGTTTGTGTGAGTGGGATTAAACAAAAATAATATAGATCTTAATTTCCCATGCAAAAGTGATTGGATATACTACTATATAGCATTCTGCTTCTTAATTTCTTGAAGTTAATAAGTTTAGAAAATTCTTCCTGATAAAAATAGACTATGTTATTTGTTTTTTTTTTAATTTTCTGGAGGAAAAAAATACAAACTCAACCTGTGAAATATAAATAGCTTAATTTAGAATTACTCAAACCTATTTAATAGGCATTTAAAGAAAGATTTTAAAGAAAAGCAATGACAAAAGAATATAATCATAAATATACATGTTAATATTTAAAGTTTTATATTATTTTGTCACTTTTTTCTTAAAAACAATAGACTTTGATTTTTTATCTTATTATCTCTAATGTTATACTATATAACTCTGAAATTAGTTTGCAATGTGAATATTGCAACTACCTAAATAGCAATGTAAATAAACTTTCTTAACCACAATGCATCACTCTGAACAAGTTCCAGGTCAGCTGCAAAAAAAGGACAACTGAAAAAAGTACTACAGAATAGGAAAAATAATAACAATAATGATAATGGTGATGATAAAACCAATGACTTAAATAATAAGGTATCATCCTAAAAAATAGCGCCTATGAAATTTCTAGGTCACCCTAAAGAAAGATATTATTTGCAAGTTTTTTCTTTTTTTTTCAATGATAAAGGCAGTATTTTTTTCTTTTCTCAGTCCATTTAGTATTCTTCAATTTTAACCTGACAGAACTTCCTAGGTTTTTGTAAGGACATCGCCAATCAACCATATCTTTGAGTAATTATGACAGAATTTTTGCTAGGCGTTATTAAAGGGCAAGTTTTTTCCCCAGCTTCTTCAGAGAGCTTCCAGTTCAGTTAAACTCCCTCTGACCATATACATATGCCTATACCCTAACCCTTTTATTTATTATTGTCGATGATATTTCCAAATAAATATTTCTTAGTTTTTCCTAGGCTGTCTCAAAACTTCTTATAACTTTAAAAGTTTAATTGAATATAATCTTGGAATCTTACAGAAAAGACTTGTTATACTGTAATTTTAAGGTAAGAATATGCTTAAGAAACAATCATAGTGAACATAGAGGAATTTCTTTAAGGAGTACTGCTAAAAGCTATAATACTTTAGTATTTTTCTTATCAAATAGTTTAAACAATAAATATGAAAAATAGGGAATATTTAAAGAGAAGTTTGCCATGTTAGGTTTTCCTTTTTCTTAATAAACCATTGCCTTTTCTTATTTTTTATTCTTTTTTACTCAAATTATTGGGGAAAGTGGAATTGAAAGAATGTTACACACATTGGAAAAGAAAATTTAAGAGCTTAAATTCTCTCAGATGGGCACGAAAGGGAAGGAAGGACACAGGACTTCCATTTCAGGGTTAATCAGACTTGGATTTTTATTCTGGCTCTTCTGCTTATTAGCTGGATGCCCTTGAGTAATTGAATTAACTTCTGATTTTGTTGTTCCTTAAATGACAGTAAATACAGCTGCTTACTTATTCCACAAAGATGTTATGAGATTCTTTGTCTTACTGGTTATCTGTTATGCATTGTATAAACTATCTAATGTATTTGGCTGCATGACATCATGACTCAAGATGGCAAACAAATAGAGAATGATTTCTGGGTAGAATGTATAAAACATGTTGTGGTAAAAGTTACCAACACAATTATCTAATTAAATTCAGAAACTTCTAGATTCACCCTACTGGAAAAAATCAGAGGACATTAAAGAGCTGAGTTATTCATTGATCCATGGTTGATTGATTCTAGGAAAAGATGGCAAGAATGGAGAATTAATCTCCTAACAGTTCAGGTAGTACTGTTGTCTTATTGTGTTAATTTTCCTGTTATCAAACATAATATCTATGGTTAATTATAAAGATCCTTGTATTAACAAAAGAAAATTCAAAATGTAGAGAAATGATAGTGGTCAGAATCCAACCTGTAGAAGGAACAAAGATCCAAGTCTATCCCTAAGGAAGAGCATTTTGATGAGTCAAGGCGAAAAACACTAATGGCTATAGAGCTAAGAGGTGAGGACCAAAATTAGGAATGTGAAGTGAAGCTTTTCTATTTACAGAGTAGACCAACTCTTTGTTCTTCTTTTTTGTCTCTTTTTTTGTTCCTCTTGGCTCATCACTTTGGATTGTACTATTCTGCTCTTTTTTCCTAGAAAGTTCATGTGTAGGGTGAACTAAAAGGATGAAGTTCTCTTCCCTTGAAAGTGGCATTTCAAATATTTCTCCCATTCCTTACAAGAAGGGTAACTGAGTACTAAAGGAACAGGCAGAGGGATGGCAGTTTGAAGCTAAATACTCTTTCTGTACCTGCTTTAGTACAATGAGGTATGATATTTCAACAAAATGGAAGTGATTTTCTAGTTGAGCTGGCAATATGTGACATAGTGTGTTGATGTCCACAAAGCCATGTGATTAACATACTACATCTTCTTGGAAGATTTAGAAAGCCTTTTATAACAAGACAAAAATGAACATATTATGGCAGACAGAATATTTGTAATTCATATAAATTTTTAGAATTAAAACTAGGCTTCAAGAAAATATACGTTCTGAGTGATATACTAAGCTCTGACTCTGGCTGGTGGTAATATGGGGGTAGTAATAGAAAGGAGTTAATGTAAACTTATAAGTCAATGTCCTTATTTATAAAAATAGTGCACACTTGCCTATAGTGGGCCCTTTGAACTATTTCTATTGGGAGCTTAATTCATTGTCATTGCCAAGGTAGAAATATTTATCCTGGTCATCATCATCATGACCAAAGATTATATATGTTATAGTAGTTTGTCAAATGTAAATTATAGAACAAATGGGTTTTTGTTAAATGTCTCATCTTTTGATGCTTAAGTTTTTTTTTTTTTTTTAAATTCTGGATTAATTGGTTTACTTTTGTTAGCAAGAACACCCAAATAGGACAAAAGCCCCTTTCTCAGGCCCTCTTTGCCAGAGCTAGCTTGGACCCCATAAAGAATGACTGACTCTAATTATTTTAGAGGCTCTATCCTCAGGACTAGAAAATTACTGGAAGTGCCCTGAAGGTGCAGAGGCTCCAGAAACTTATGAAACAGGACGTACCAGACCCCAGCAACCAAACCCTGCACACAAAGATAACATCAAAACAAGTTGCAGCCCAACTGAAGCATCCTGCTCTACAACCACCCATTACCAGATAAAAACTCACAGTCCTAACCACTTGGGGCTGGTGCATATCTCTGCACCTAGCATTTCCTTCCCTTGGGAAAGTAAAAATAAAACCTTTACTTTCTGCACTTTCTTCTCTTTGTGATTTCTTTCACAACCTACGCCACAACCAACCTCACATTTTGGTGGCTCATACAGGGACATTCTCTGTTTCTCACTGTCCTCCAGCCTCCTGAAACTTTTGACTAG
Source organism: Anoura caudifer (assembly GCA_004027475.1). Classification (NCBI taxonomy): domain Eukaryota; kingdom Metazoa; phylum Chordata; class Mammalia; order Chiroptera; family Phyllostomidae; genus Anoura; species Anoura caudifer. The sequence continues at coordinate 111,804 of PVKU01001003.1, read as the reverse complement.
GGGAGCAGTGGGCAGCAGAAGCTTGACCCTAACCCTGTCTCTGTGAGGTTTGGAGAGAGGATTCTATACTTTCTCCGTCTCACCAGATTTTGTGAACAGCCTCTTCCTCACCCATTTCACTGCCAGTGATCAGTAAGTCTCCATGAATCTCAGGATAAAAATATCCTGTTGAAAGTGATAGCTTGTATCCTTGTATTGTTGCTGTTGTCATAAACCCCAGTACTGAGTCTATGACTTTCAATGGGTTTTGGTTGGGAGGGATGCCTCCAACTGTGTCCCTCCTGGTGCAGTCTGTTCTTAGGGCCCAGGGATGCTTAGCTCTGAGGCAGAACTTCCTGTTTGTTCTGCCCTCAGGCTTGAGGATACTTGGCTCTGGCCACCCAGAGGTCAAAAGACCTCTAGGTGGTTTGATTTGGGGATGCCCTCCTCGAACCTTCTGCCCACCTCATTTATTCTCATGCCTGAGATGTTCTCTCCTTTTTTTCATAGTTCTCACCATGGGCAATACTCAATTGACCCCACCCAAAAACTCCCCATTGGGATGTACTTCCAACCTCAAGCCCAAGTACTTAATTTTCTATCGCAACACAATGTGGCCTCAATACAAACTGGGTGACCAGAAAGTCTGTCACATGAACAGATCTCTTAACTATAATACTATCGTCCAACTTGACCTGTACTGTTATTGCTCTGAAAAGTGATCTGAGGTTCCTCACATTCAGGCCTTTTCAAACTCACTTGCCATCCTGATCCGCCTGCCTCCTGTTGCATGTTCTTATTTACACCTACTTCCCTTCCTTCTCCATATTCTTAAGATTTGGAATATCTCCCCTTCTCTAAACTTCCTCCTCCATATCCCCCATCACATGACTCTTCAGCACCTAGTTCATCTCCTCCCCCTACTTCTCCATCTCATACTTCTCTCCCTGCCCTCCTTTCAGATTGATTTTCTCCAGGCCACAGGTCATACCTGTTCATGCCATCTCTCTCAGGAATCCCCTAAGCCTGCAACCCAGTTCCCTCTCCATGAGGTTGCTAGATCAGAGGACATTATTTGGATCCAGGCTCCCTTTTCAATGTCAGCCTTCTCCAAAATTGAGGTAGGACTCAGCAGTTTTTCAGCAAATCTGGCTAAATTTACAAAGGAGTTTCAATATTCCACCCTCACACATGACATTTTTGTGACTGTTTTGTGACTGCCAATTTGTACTTCTTAATCCCTTTACCTTAATCTGCCTTTACCTCTGGTAACTGTCACTGTCACCTCCCTCATAGTAAATTCTATACAAATGGTACAGATTATTATCCAATGTTTACCTTTAAGTCAGAATCTGTTTTTTTTTTTTTTTTCCAGGTAGGAAATGTTATGGGGAAACATATTTTTACCAATCAAATCTGTCCCAATTCACCTGGTAGGGTGAGACTTTCTCAAAACCAATGATACCCAAATACCCTCTTCCAGAATGTATTTAGAACTAAGTAAAAGAAATACTGGAACAAATGGGAAAATAATGATTTTAAAAGAACCTCCAAGAGAAAACTGACCTGGATACTGACTGAGTGTTTGCTCACCATCTTTTCTTCATTATTAACTTCCATGAGAGCTTCAGGAGCAGCTTAACAGGGTACCTGTTCTACTCAGAATGGCCCCAAACAGCCCAGAGACTTACAGGGATACCTCTAACTCTCAGCTTGCTACAGATCTGTCTCCCTGTCTGAGTGGGGTAAATCTATTCCCAGGGCATTTGGCTGGTACCCTGGTCATTGGTAAGATCACCCTCAGGGAATGTGGTAAACATACTCATGGGTCAAATGGGCTTTCTTTCTCAAACATTCTTTCTTTCTCTGCCATTGTGGCTCTCTATTGAGTCTCCTAAGTGGGTCAAATCCATTCTCAGGGCATCTGGCTGGTGCTCTCATCATTGGTAAGGTCATTCTCAGGCACAGGGTAAACATATTCACCCTCTGTATTTCTCTGCTGGTGTGGACTATGACTCTTGGTCTTCCATCTGCAACATATACCTTCTGTTACCAGGTTTCTGACTTTTCAGGGGAATGAAGAAGCCCCATCCAGGCTCATTCTTGTTGTTCAATTCCTCAGAGCCAAGACTTATTTCCACCACTCATTAACAGTCCTTAAAGCTTTTATTGCAAGTCTCAGCAGGGCTTATTTCTTGATATTTAGAACCTCACCTCTCCTTTGCAATCTTCTTAAAAGTTGTCAAAAGCAAATGAGAAAAATCTTGTGATTTCTCTGCAAATATTATACATCTTTTTGTGTTCATTCTCCATGTGATGTGTGTTTGTGTATTACATGTAGTATGTTTTCTAACTCTGGGTGGCATAAGTAGGGTATATTTTATTGGCCTAAAGATATTAAATACTTATATAAATTAAGCAGGACCCTGTGGGTTAGAAAAATTATTTGATATCAAAACCAGTTTTAAATTTGATTAAGGTTTTCTTAAAGTTACCGTGTGTGTGTGTGTAGTTTTACAGCAAGGTTATGTTGAAATCTTTTTGTTGAGTAGTTTGACAACCTTCCCAAAGTTTAAACTTTAAAATACTTTTTAACCAAGAAATGACTTGGGTCCAATATGTCCTGGAATGCCTCAAGGATTTATTCTCTCTCTTTATAACATAAAAGTTTTTGAACTGATTAGACCTATTTAATATGCTCAAAATTACATGGGAGGTTTTGCCAAACAGAATAATGATGATTATAGGTTATTTGTATACATATATTTTTATCAAAATAGATTTTCTAGAAATTTCAACATGCCCTACAAAGAAACTTGCAAAAATTTAAAGCCAAGTTCGAACAGGAAATTCTCAGTGGTAACAGGTATCCTGTCAGTGACACTGGACAAGCCATAAGTGATGGTTCCCTGTGGGGACATCAAACAGTGGTACTCTGAGTATTTGTAACCCAAACATTGGGAATTTATGAATTGTTTCCAATGCTCAATGCATACTTCTGATAAGTCTTGTACAGTGCTTTAAAACCTTGCATACTGTTTGGTTTTTACATATATTGAGATTGTGTATTAAACCTAAAAAATGTGCTTTATATTTTTCTTTTATGTCATTTTATAGTAATTATTATAACCAAGAAATTGTTATCTTGGAAATGTTATATCTTATAAAGAAGCAAAGTTCTTTATTAATTGCATTATAATCAAATCTATAACCATGTCATTTTAAAATTTGCCATTTATAATTAGTCATTGTTTTACTCTAATGCATTTTCAAATATATCTTTGGAAAGGTTCATGAAAAGAACTTTGACTTACCTTAAATTACATGTATCTAAGCAGATCATATCTTTGAAGTAAATGAAGATTTATGGAACCCTGAGTAATAACTGGATTCAAGGAAATATAGGCAAATAAGACAAACAGAAATTGATTAAAAATATTGCTAATTTTAAATCTTTTTGGTTTCAAGATATAAGGCAACTTGTTTTTCTTTTTTATCTAGAGCAATTTGTAAAGCGTTCCCTCATAAGTAATATTGAAGTATTTATATTGTTCTTCCTACTTAATCCCTCCAGATTTTGGCAACTCAAAATGAGTGAGCATTATTTTCATGGCAATATATTTGTTTGCTTGCATAAACCAAATAAGAATCTGTTCTCTTTATAATAGCACCAGTTTCTAAGTGTGGTTTTATTAACTAAGTCTTTGTCTGGAACGTCATCATCAAAAAGAGTCATGCCTGAACTCTGGATGTCACCAGAAAGCCTTAAGGAATTAAGATTGACTTTTGAAGTCAAAAAGAGACCCTTGGAGAAATGGCCTGCTACCTTGCTTGGTAACATGGTTCATGGAAGTCTTTCCAAGTAAGGAATGAAGGTTGCTTTCCTGAAAAAATGGAGAGGAAGGAACCTTAAGACATTTTTGAGACTTCAAGAACTTGAGGAATCTACCCAAATTAATAGGTATTTTGGGCAAAGCCAGTTGGCAACTGTGTGGCTTGGCTTCTTTGTCCTGAGAGGCTGACTGAAGCTCTATCTGAAGATTCCTTGTAAAATTCTAGCAAAGAAGATTTGAAAGAGCCTATATAATCAATTACTATTCTTGTTGTGTTCATGCAAATAATCAGGTCAATTGAAACTAGACTTAATGCAGTCTCTTTGATAAAGTGAGGGTGATTTTAGGGAGAAAAATTGTGTTTTGATGGACATCACAATATCCACCTGTCACCCACAAACTGAATTAAATTCTAGTTTTTCTAGTTTTCTTCTAAGCTAATGTTTCATTTTTTTCTTTCATCCCTTGACATAGAATTATTGAGAGCTACTGATGTGGCATCAGCCATACAGAACTTACTTACTACTCTGCCTTTCCCTTTTTGGGATTTTAAGGCCCGTATCTAGTCCTGGTTTTTCTTGGCTGACTACTTTCTTAGGTCCTACCACAGCTTTTTTCTTTTTGTTGTTTTTGGGCCATGTCTCCTAAGATACCTTATATCCTCATCCAAAAAAGTATCCAATCTCCAGGAGATTCCTTTCACAAATGACCCCAAGCTACCAGTCTCAACTTTCCGAATGTCTAGTTTCACCTTTTCCCTCTTAATGACCCATACCCAGATCCAAAGGTCAGGTCAACTCTATGTTCATAATCTGCAGGAAGCAGTTCCAGAAGAAGGGACCTTCACTTCTACTCCCCATAACCAGAATGGGTTCAGGTTATTAAGAATAAATCCATTTCAAAAACCAGAGGGGGGATACAAAAACCCCTTTTCCAGTTGCTCTTTGCCAGAGCTAGCTTGGATCCCATAAAAAATGACTGACTCTAATTGTTTTATGAACCTTTATCCTCAGGACCAGAACATTACTGAAAGTTCCCTGAAGGTGCAAAGGCTCTGGAAACTTACAAAACAGGACACACCAGACCCCAGCGACCAGACCCTGTGCCCAAAGATAACATCAAAACAAGCTGCAGCCCAACTGAACCATCCTGCTCTACAACCACACCATTACCAGATAAAAACTCACAGTCCTAACCCCTTGGGGCTGGTGCATATCTCTGTACCTAGTCCTTTCCCTCCCTTGGGAAAGTAAAAATAAAACCTTTACTTTCTGCACTTTCTTCTCTTTGTGATTTCTTTCACAGCCCACATCACTGACAACACTAACACACCCTTTAATCAAATATTTCTTTAACAAGACCTGAGAAGGTGTACACATAATTATGTGAGTTTATATAACTAAAATATTTTTCTAAGAATATTAGAGTTTTTTTTTTTTTTTTGCCTTTGTAGTACATTCTCAAATTGAGTTATAGCACATTAATGGACATCTAAACTAATAAATAATGGAATTAGTGTTTATAACAATTTAATTCCACATGGCAGATACACAACTATTTTTTTTTTTTTCATCTACTGATACTTTTCCATGAACATTATTATAAAACTTATGGAAATAAAAAGTTAAGAGAATTTTATTTGACAATCAGATGCCAGAATTGCATTCTTCTACTCTTACAATTTTTATATTGCCATAAATGTTTACACATCATAAGGTACAGGAAATTCTCAGAGGTTAAGAATTTGTTTAGGCTGATCTAATTGGTTCATTGGCTTAGCTACAAGAGCTTTTGAAAAGCACATGTGGAACATCCTAATGATAACTTTTCTTTTTTAAAGTCTCAGTAAAGTGGAGGCAGAAGTAAGTAAATCTGACTAGTGCCTCTGTCTAAACTAAATAAGCACACATGCACACATATTATTCTTTAAAAATATTATGTATGGGAAAACTTGCCATGTGTCTCTCAAAACTGAATACCTTCTTACTGTTCTCACCTCCTTATTACATTAATTGCCACCTAATGACATTCTTATACATTTCCTGTTAGTCAGGCAAATCTTTTCTGAAATACCATTTTATCATGTTATGTCTAAGCCCAAGAATACACGAGCTTCTCTATGTTCCATACAATTTCAAGACCAAACAACTCCACCTATATTTTCAGTGTTAAAGTGTTTGTTTTCTTTATATATTTATCAACCATGTTTTTATTTTGTACTTATATGGTTAAACACACTGTTTTTATTGTCTTTGTAGTTAAGCTAAGACCTTAGGCTTCACTTAAAATTGTTATTAATGCATGTAAAGATGACAGGTTTGGGGTCTTTCCTAATAAATATAAGATCTGTGAAATTACACAGAATTGTACATTTTGATTATGGATTTCTTGTAAGTGGCAAACCCCAATGAACTAAAGAGAAACTTCAAAAAAGGCAATGAGCATGATTAATAATAAAAGTGTGAGGGAACTAAATGGTAATGGGAAAAAATTACAATAAAGATTAAACTTAAACAAAAGTATAAGGTAGAGTCCAACAATTGAATTTGCTAAAATTGTTTAGCTACTAATGGGTGTGGTCTTTAGTGCTCTGTGCATTCACTCTAATATTTCATTTTACTGATATGTATGCAGAGTGTTTTAGTAAAATCATTTGCTAAAATATTTGACCTCCCAGAGGCTGTAGAATTTTTACAAAGTTGTCAGTACTTGCAATAAAAAGTGGAAGAACATAAAACAAAAATATATAAATACATTTAAGTCTCCAAACTTTCTTTTAAAAATAGTTTTTTTTTGTTTGTTTTGTTTCTGAGTTTGGTCTACTATGATTATACTATTTTCTTATTCTTTATCTCAGTAAATATAAGAGATGCAATGGACACAGAGAGATAATTTGGATCAGTAGAAAAGTTAAGTTAAACCCATTTATTTCTCATTCACATAGTAGAATTTTGCATAAATTTTGTGTGCTAAGTTCTTTCAAGAAACCTAAATACATTACAAATAAGAAAACATAAATTGGGAAGATGACAGTGCGATAGGAGGGAGGAGATTCCACTTCCCCCTACACACAGGAGAAAAACCTGGTCGATCTACAGGGGAACAGAGCAAACAACCAACAGTAACACAGCATATTTGAAAATAGGAGATTGAAAATTGTAGTAGACATTGAAAAACCAGACAGTAAGTTGAGTACTTCCGAACAATAAGAGCAGAGGGATCAGTGCAGAGATCAGAGCAGCTGAAGCCCTCGGCCGCACTTGCCAGGCCTGCCACAGGACTCTAGGGAGGGAGCTGGGTCAACCACTCCCTTCCCAGCCAAACAAGGTTTCAGCAGCACCGAGAGACCTGGTTGCTTGAAGTCTCACAGAGAGGAGTTCAGGTCTGAGTGGCAAACATGCTGGGATGTGAGCACCCACTCATAGCCCTGGTAGGAGTGCATGCTGGCGCCCGCAGGCTATCTGAGGCGGCTGTGCAACAGTAGGCACCTGTGTGTCACCGGAGATCCGTAGCCCACCCTGGGAACCCAGGGAATGCGAGCGATCTGTGAGAGAAGCAGAGCCCACCCATGTGAGCCCAGGAAGTGCACACAATGCATGGGAAACCCAAAGCTCACTCCTGTGAAATTAGGGTTAATTCACACAAAGCAGGAAATCTGGAACCCACACCCATAAACTTGGGTTCAGCTCACGCCCCGTAGGAGACTGGAGCTCACACCCATAAACTCAGGAAAGTGTGTGCTCCCCAGGAGGCTCTGAATATGGCCAAGGCCCTGTGCAGAGAGGCGCCAGGCTCACTCTGGGGAGAGTGCATGGCTAGCTCTGGGGAGAGTAGCCCAAAGATAACTGAGTGCTGAACAGGGAGAAAAGTGATACCGTCACCCCTTGGCTGTTGAAGCCAGCAAGACCAGAACAAACCAGATTGGAAAGTTTGGAAACAGCAAGAGGTTTTTTGTTTGTTTGTTTGTTTTAATAATTTTTCATTTTTTTATTATTTTTATCTTTTTTACCCTTCAGCTCCTTTTGCTTCTCTTTACTTCTTTCTTGTTTTATTCCTTCTTCCTTTCTTTCCAATTTTATCTCTTCTTCCCTCCTCTTTTTTTCTTCTTTTTTTCATTTTTTCCCTCTTTTCTCTTTTTAAATGCCCACCAGTGCCGGGGGTGGGGGGGGGACCTGGAGCTGTGAAAAAGCCAGAGCTAGTCCCAAATGGGACATCCCAACAACTGAGACAGTGGAAGCTGTGAACACTTGAATACCTGAAGGAGACTGCACCACTTAATCTCACAGGAATTCTACCACAGAAATTCACACCATGAACATAGGGAGTCAGAATAGATCAATTCAAGAAACTGAGGCTAACAAGAAGAGTCTCAGAAGCAATGGAAAGACAAAGAAACAATCCCCAAAGGAAGGGAAAGGAGGAAGGCCCAGAAAGAATGCTAAAGGAAATGGAGGCAACTCAACTCTCAGATATTGAGTTTAAAGCAATGGTTGTCAGGAAGCTCCATGAGCTCTCAATGAGCTACCAGAAACTACAGGGAATCTACGATGAACTCACTGCAAACTATATCAACATGAAAAAGGAAATAGAAACTATCAACAAGGGCCAAGAGGAAATGAAGAATACAATTTCTGATATGCAGAACACAGTGTAAGGAATGAAAAGCAGAATCAATGAAGCAGAAGATTGGATCAGCGAATCCAAGTAGAAAAAAAAAAAAAAACAGAAAGAGCAAGAAAAGGAAAAGAGGCTCAGAAAGAATGAAGAGGGATTAAGAGAAATGCAAGAGAACATGAAACATAATAATATCTGTATAATGGGGATACCAGAAGGAGAAGAAGAGAAAGGGATAGAAAACCTATT